>JZKD02S1725050.1:256566-266976 GCA_000966675.3 Picea glauca
CCGCATGAAGATGTTCGTATGAAGATGTTCATGTTTTCATTGTATGGTGATGCACGTCAGTGGTATTTTTCTTTACCTCCTTCCAACATTTCATCATTGAAAGATTTTCACAAAGACTTCACTAAGCACTGTAAAAGGTATTTTTCAGATGACTTTGCATTTGATAATTGCTATGATGAATATGAATTACATTGTAAACTTGAAGATGTAAATCTAGAAAAAGCTTCCCCTCATAATATGTCACAGCCCGTAAATGATCTTCAAGATATTGTGTTTTCCCATCAAAATGAACTACAAATGGATTATAAAGAAACTAAACGCTCTCTTTCCATCCTTAAGTCTGATTGTTATGAATTGGAAGAGATGGTTTCTTTAGCCACACAGAGAGATGATCAAAGATGTCTTCATAAAGATCAGATTGCCTCTTTTCAAAACTCTGAATATGTTGAGCAGGCTGACGTATCAGTAGAAGACAGTCTCAAACTTGCAATAGACAGCAAGGACAACTTTCAGTCTTTTGATTGCAGCACACATGATGAAAAGGAAGATGATGAGCAGAAAGGTTCAGGTAAGAAATGGAGTTCGTATTTTTCTTTAACAAAGATCAAGCAGTTTACATTCAGCATTGAGATAAGTAAAAGCAATCAGCAGCTTAAATACAACGAGTTGGATCAACAACTCAAAGAGGTATTCTTTCATGATTTTTATGACCCTATTGCAAACTTTTTGGAATCTAGGAGCAGCATAAATAACAAAACATTTTTTTCAGACGAGGTACAATTTTGTTTCTGTTATCGACTATATTTCTGCATGATATGGTTTCCATCATTTTTGGGGTTAAGATCAAGAATAGTTTCAGGAAATCATTTTCTGACATGGCTTCATTGGAAGCATGATTTCACTTGATGAGAGGCAGTACAGTTTGTTAGCGTAGGATTTAGTAGTAGAATAAGCTCTTCTTCTGAGCAAGAAAATTCTTTCAGTTATTGGTTGATGAATAAGCAAAGCAGGCTGCATGCAAGCTACAGGTTTTCAGAGAAACATTTACAGGAAGAACTATAGGCAGGATAAGCTTTTCAATTAGTGAAGAGAATGCTAGGAACAACTTCTATAATGTTGATAATGGTGATGGTATAATGGTTGGCATTATTAGTCTTGTGGGTGCACTTGTTGCAGGAGGCCAATTAAAATTTTCAAGTGTCACTGCATCTACTTCTGTGCCTAGCCTCTATTCTGGAAGTGGGCAGCCAGAAGAAAGAAATCATGCATCTATAGTTAATAATTCTTTTCTCTTATTTGCATTACAAAAGACATTTCAAGCAACACCACAGAGATTGATGACTGACACTATCTACGCAGCTTTGTTAGGAGCCGTGATGAATACCTTATTGTCAGAAGATAACTTAAATCTCTATGACTCAGGCCATCGGTTTGAGCATATTCAGCTTTTGTTGGTTCTTCTTCGTTCACTTCCTTATGCTTCAAGGTCCATACAAGTTCGAGCTATAATCTGGTCAGAGTCTTGTCTCCCCAAAACTGGAATCTGGTTAGGGTCTTATAACTCCAAAACTTGAAAATGGCGATCAATTTCTGCAACAGCCTCAAATGATGAAGCCTAGGATGGATTTAAAACAAGATGATGTTATACAACAACAAGTTGTTCAACAAATGCTGCAGAGGCTTGAAAATGTCTTGGCTGCTGCCCAGCTTCAAAGACAAGAGTCCATGCAAAGACATTCTTCTCCACAACTGCATGCACTTATTCAACACCAGAGAATGATGCATCAACAACAACAATAGCAGTTGTGGCATCACATGCAACAACATAACATCCAGCCCACATCTTTGACAAAGAAGCCTGCCATGGAGAGTGGATCATGTGCCCGGGGGCTGATGAAATATATTTACCATCAATGACATCGTCCTCCTGATAACAATATTGGTTATTGGAGAAAATTTGTGGCTGAGTTCTTTGCTCCTAATGCAAAGAAGAAGTGGTGTCTATCTTTGTATGGAAACGTTGGGCATCACACACTCGGGGTTTTTCCTCAAGCTGCAATGGACGTGTGGCAATGTGAGATCTGTGGATCAAAGCGAGGGAGGGGATTCGAGACAACTGTGGAGGTACTTTCGAGATTGTGAAAGATAAAATCTGACAGTGGAGTGATAGAGGAACTTCTTTTTGTTGATATGCCACAAGAATACAGACTCAGTTCAGGGTTAATGGTATTGGAATATGGAAAAGCCACCCAAGAAAGTGTTTTTGAGCAACTTCGTGTCGTACGGAAATTACAAGAGCAATTATCGTGCCAAATCCAGGTCAACTCACGAATCAAATCTAGATTTCAAGTCATCGAATCCCAGCACCAAATCGATATCAATCTCTTTGATTTTATCTAATGAAGCCTCGCCATATGCAAAGATTGCAATATCTTGATTTCATGAAATACGAGATCTGTCCATGCACCGTTTGATGAAATTTATGCAGGCATGGGATCGCATGTAAAGGGCATCACGAGGAACAAGAATGGAAGTCAAACTTCGACTATGGTTGTACAACTTTCTAATGGATTTCATTTGCATATATGTATTCAGTTTCAAATTGGGCAGAACCTATAGTCACAAACACAAAACTTCTTACTTCTCAGTTTCAATTGCCTAAAATGAAAGGTATAATGATAGTTAATCACAATGGAAGTTTTCCAAGTGAAGATTATTTGCAGCCTAAAATACGTAGCCAAGATGCCAACTATGAACCAATTTCTATGGAAATGAGATTATCCATTGACAGAGATAGGTTTTCTTCAGAAGGCAATGGAGATATTATTTTGGATGGCGAGTATATATAGCTGAAATCAATGATGTATTTTGGGAACAAATACTTTCAGAGAGACTAACCTTAGCATGAGGGATAGAGGAGGCTGAATCTGTGGCGCCAGAAAGTCTTACCAAAAGATCATGATGAGAAACCATCTGAAAATGGAAATTGGTGGAGTAAAAACCAAAAAATGGATCATCTAACAGAACAGATTGGTCAGCTGGCATCAGAATCAAATCCTTGAGATTTATGTCTTGGGATAGATTCTTATTGTAAAAGTATTTAGGAAAGTTGATCCATATCGATTGGAATTTGCAAAACGAAGGTGTGCTTAAGAATATTTATAGGCTGAAGCCTATACATAGCCATACTCAACCACAACAACAGTCTACCGATCTCCAGCACAAGATCATGCAGGTTTGGAAACCCTTGCAAAAATTTCCATCTCCATGGAGGGAGAAATACAGGTTGAAATACATCATGATGAATTTACAAGTCCAGTCAGAGAGAAGGGGGCCTCTTCCAAGAAGTTGTGAAGTCGTTTGCAGTAATACAGGTAATTGAAATTTTGAAATTTTGATTTCTGAAAGTATTTCACCTTTCGGTGGTTTAGGCAAGCCCGTGAGTGCTCATTAACCACCAAAAAGGGGTTCTTTCGGTAGATAAGGTGCTTAAATCCAAATATCGTTAACCACCGAAACCTGTAACTAGACAGAGAAATATAAATTTTGCACAGATCAAGGTTTTGTTGATCCAAATATTTTGAAAATACTCATGATGGATAGATGATGAATTATGTATTTAGTTTCAAGATTCATTCTTGGTATATAAGGATTAGAAAAGGTGGCCAAGTTGGTTTTGGCACCTATTTTGGTGAAAACAAGTTGGATTTTTTGCACATATCAGAAGATCTAAAAATTCTTTGTATCTGAAGCTGTTGTTGTATTGATACACGATCCATAAAAGGTTTATAGAGACATGGTTGCAACCAGAAACACCCTCCATTGGTGGATTCATAGCCTGAGTTTTTATTATTATTGTAGACTTATCTGTGGATTCTTTATGATTGTTCACACAATTCAGTGGATCTTTGGTTCACTATAGTCCTTGATCCTGCTTTTATACCTTATGAAAATGCTAGTGGTGGTGCAGCTTGGTTTCCTCATTATGTTTTTGGAAGGTTGAAATATGCAATTGGTGAAAAGCCTCATTTCTCTCCTATTCATGGAAGATAGTCATGGTGGATGTGCCTGTTGACCTCATACTGAGAATTGGAAGCGTTGTAAATAGAGAGAGAAGCTTCATCTAGCAAACCCTGAGGTCTTTGTACTCTTGCAGGTAATCGAGATTCATTAAGTTTTGATTTTTGGGTAAGTTTCTGTTTTCAGTGGTTTAGGCGAGCCTGTGTGTGCTCATTAACCACCGAAAAGTCTGAATGACTCCATGGCCCAATACTAAAGGCACAAGGTCTACTAGGTTCTTGGAAACCTCGCAGGGAGGTCTCCATCCCAGTTGGAGTCATATGTTAACGATAAAAAACACATTGGCATTTTTGAAAGAATGATGCCTAATCTTGTAAGGAAAAATTTTCTAGCTTCCCTAGCTCCAAATCCAAATCTTATTGCACCATTGGAAATCTTATGATCTGTAGATGTCGATCGACTATTGGAGCATGCAAAATGGACATTCCACGACTGAGAAAATTGATTTTTCCCAAAGCATATTATTTCTGGAAAATCTTCCTTTTCGGTGGTTTAGGCGAATGGGACGATTGTTCATTAACCACCGAAAGTTGCGCTTTCGGTAGTTAATTCACCCAGAAGCTCTCCAAGTAACCACCGAAAGCCTGTCATGTTCAGAAAAATCAAGTTTTTACACAGATCAAGTTTTTTCGAGTTGAAAAGGTTTGCAATCTTTTCGAATGAACACCTGATGAATTATCAAAGTAAATCCAACAGTTAGTTTTGACAGATTGTGGAAAAAGGAGGTGTTTCAAAGGTGTTTGATATCTTTAACCAAGACAGAAAATCAGGACACTTTGCCAGCTCAGCAGATTCGAATTTAGCTTATCTGGAGAGTCATCATTTAGCCTTGGGAGGCTATCCTGCACTTCACCAACAGTCAACAAGAGAGAGAGATCATGAAATCTGGGATTGACCTCATTCTTGGGGATCATCCCACATATTTTGCAACTGAATTTTGAGTTACTATTTTTAGTATATTTGATCCTTGTTTTCAAGATCTTAGAACTACTTTGTAATGCTATAAAGCTTATGATTTAAGATGAACCAAGGGTTCGATTTTGAGTTCTACATGTTGCTACTGTAATCAAGAGACTTATTCTTAATTTATGAAACATTGCAAGATTCCTTCAGTTGTGTTGTCAGAATTTTTCTTTTCTGTTCTCTAATATCTTATGAGTGAATGATTTATTTATTGGCACTTATTCAATTTACATGTGACTGTCATCTCACTAGCTGGTTGATTAAGTTAAGAATCATAAGTTATTTCCTTAGTTCTTAAACCCATTGTGCTTGTTTTATATGAGTATAATCTAGTTCAATAGCTATCTTCTCTTCCATTTAATCAAACCTTGTCTGATTGAATTTCTAGAAGGCCTTGTGATATTTGATATCTCTAGATAGTCTTAAACACACAATCCAGTCCCTAGATATTCATCTTGATCCAAAAACCACATCAATTGTTAAGAAAATATTTCCCAAAAAGAGTTAGTTACCAGGCATCTCTGACTTACAGCCTAGGAGAGTTTCCTGGAGTGATAACATAATCGAACATTTGTTCAAGACAACGAACTTGCAAGTGTAGATGTAGCAGGATAGGACTACGGATAGCGTAGATACGGTTGAGTTGATAAACCATGAGTTGGGAGTCTAAGTAAATGATGATACGAGAGATACCTAGGGAGGAGGCTTGGGTCAACAGTCCAATGACAGCGTGATATTATTCCATATTGTTGGTTGTTGGTCCTAAAAACATGCCTCCTGAACTCACCACCTCATTAAATTGGTAAATAACCCAAGCCACTGAAGAAATTTTCCGGGTATGTCGTCTAGCGCCATCCGCAAACCCAAAAAAGATAGGAAAGGAAGACGTCACCTGTGCATGAAAACACAGGCACGGTCATGAGTGGCAACAGTAAAGACTCGAGCACGCGAAAGAAATAGACACACCAAACTAAAATACAGTAATGTACAAAGTACAGATGCTAGGTGATCTAGGCATAGTACTTCTTAAGGTAAAGCCCATTTCGGGGCTCTCCCGGGGAAATTCCATCAGGATCAACTAATTCGTAGGCACCTTTATGTAAGACATGCTTCACGATGTAAGGATCGTGCCACACGGGTTCTAACTTTCCTGTCCCCAATTTATCATGATCTTGGTCATAAACAAGGACTAAGTCTCCTTCTGCGAAAGTTCGAGGGTGGATGGATTTGTCATATTGACTTTTAATTCGTTTCTGATGTGCCTCATTGACGAGAGCAACATCACGACGTGTTTCGTCCAGTTTGGATAGATACAAGAATCGTTCTTCTTCAGCAGAAGTATGGGGCAGGAGTTCTACTTTCAATTTGAGTGATGGAATCTCGCACTCGATTGGCAGGATGACTTCAATGCCATAGACCAACTAGAAAGGAGTAAATCCAGTTGAAGTTTTCACAGAGGTGCGATAGGCCCAGAGAGAGGAGAACAGTTGTAAATGCCATGATTTTTTGTTTTCCCCTACCATGCGTTGGATCATGGTTTTTAGGACTTTGTTGATAGCCTCAACCTGTTCGTTCGCTTGAGGGTAGTAAGGGGATGATTTTTCATGGAGAAAACCCAATTTGACATGTAACTCGCTCATCATCTGGTTTTTGAAATGTGCACCATGGTTAGTGACAATGGCACGTGGTACAACAAAACGAGTTATGATGTGGTTAAAGAGGAATAGAGCTGCAGTAAGGCCATCATTCAGGAAGGTAGGCATAGCCTCAGCCCATTTGGTGAAGTAGTCGACGACGACGATGATGTAACCGTGCTCCCCGGCTGAGGTAGGCTTACACTGCATGAAGTTGATGCCCCATTTGGAAAAGGGGTCGATGGAAATGATAGGATGCAATTCCATAGGGTGGGTGCATGCCTTCTTGTTAAATATTTGGCAGGGTGGGCATTTTTTGACAGCTTTGATGCAATCTTTAAAAATTGAGGGCCAAAAGTAGCCAACACGTAGGATTTTTTGGGTTGTGGCCATCCCGGAAAGGTGACCGCCACAGGTGCCAAGGTGACAATCGTTCAAAATGCGTTCAGCCTCTTTGTGAATCAGACATCACCGAAGGATGGTGTCAATACCATGGCGATACAAAGTGTCGTCGAGAATGATATAACGACGAGAGTGGTGACGGATGCGTCGACACTCTTCGCGATAGATGTTGGGCTGAAAACGTTGGGTTTGAAGGTAGAGGAGAATGTCTCCATACCAAGTATCAGAGGTGATGATGAGGAAGAGAGATTCATCGGGGAGAGAATCTCTAGGTTCAATGTTTTCATTGGCACGAGGGAGAGCATAGATGAGCTCGGAAAACACCAGGGATTTTTTGGCTTTAGCCTTTGTAAACTCAAGATCGAATTCTTGAAGAATAAAGATCCATTTTGAATATTTGCCCCCAAGTACTTGACGTGTCAAGACGTGATACATTGGGTTAGAGTCTGCGATTACCGTGGTGGTGCGTAATAAGATGTAGTGGCGAAACCTTTGGACAACGATGACGGCTTCCAGAGCTAGTTTCTCAACATGCGAATATCTGAGTTTGGGTCTAGATAAACTCTTGCTCAGATAATAAATCACATGTTCTTCGCCGTTGGGGTATTCTTGAACTAACACCATCGCGATGGTGGAAGTAGAAGCGGCCAAGTAAAGGATATAATCCTTTGTATATTAGGGAGGATGTAACAAAGGTGCATGGGTCAAAGCGTTCTTGAGAGCGTCGAATGACCATTGAGCGGCATCATCTTAGATGAAAGGGACGTTCTTTTGCAGTAACTGCATAAATCCTTTAGTGATCTCGACATAGATGCAGATGAAACGACGAAGAAAGTTTTCTTTTCCTTGCAAACTTTGGAGTTGGGTTAAATTGGGAGGTGGAGGTAAGGCTAAGATGGCCTTAATATTTAAGGGATCCACCCTGATCCCATCTTTGGAGACAATGAAACCGGGGAGTCGACTAGATTCGACAACAAAAATGCATTTGTGTGGGTTCAAACGAATACGATAGAACCTACATCGGAGGAAAATCGCTCGTAAATGATCAATGTGATCGGATCGATTTAGTGAATGGGTGGGTAAATCGTCGAGATACGGTTTTGCTATATGTTTGATGTCATGAAAAGCGTACGACATGGCTCACTGGGAAGTAGCACCAGAATTTTTAAGGCCAAAAGGTAGCTTTCGGTAAGCGAAAGTACCCCAAGGGCAGATGAAGGCTGTCTTGTGTTGATCGGCACGCAAGATTTCAATCTGGTTGTATCCAGAAAAGCCATCCTTGAAAGAGAAGATTACGCTCCCTGTGCAATTGTCGATGATTTGGTCGATGAAGGGCATAGTCTAGTTGTCCTTGGGACAAGCTTTGTTGAGATCTCGATAGTCAACGCAAACACGGATGGTCCCTTGTTTCTTAGCAACCGAAACAAGGTTGGAGACCCATTCGGTTAAAGGGACGGGATAGATGAAGCCAGATTTTAGAAGTTTTTCAACTTTTGCCTTTATAGCTGTGATTTTCTTGGGATGAACCGGACGAAGCTTTTGCCGAACTGGTTTCACGTCAGGGTAGGTTTTGATTTCGTGTACGACGATTGAAGGGTCGATCCCTGGCATTTCCTCGTAACTCCATGCGAAGACATCACAGAATTCCTTGAACACAGTGGTGTAATAAACCACTTTGTCAGGTGTGCAATTAGCACCAAGGTTGATGTTTTCCACGACACCTTCTTTGATTGAAATGTCAATCGTGATCGTAGTAGAGATGTTACCCATGTTCCCCTCAGAGAGAGTATCTTCTGTGAGGATAGGAGATTGCGGAGCTTCGGTAACATCGGGAGGGAAGACAGATCGTATGTCTTGGTTGATTTCTTCCAAAGGCGGAAGAAAAGAGGATCGATGGTGGTTATCATCCCAGGGCAGATCGTCAATGCTAAGCATTTCCATAATAGATTCGTTCGAAGGAAAAATTTGGGAAATGTAATCCACAACAAACGATAGGGAATCTAACCACGAGGGCACCGAGTAAGTATCGGGTGCCAATGAATGTGAATTGTTGAAAGAGGGAGAGACATATTGAATGGCTACGTATGCGGCCTCGGCTGGGCTAGGTGTCATAGTGTCATTGAGTACATCGAATTCCAAAGGACTAGGCACAATCCAAGGGTCAGATGATTCCAAGGATTGATAAGGCATAGTCGAGATCATATTGACAACGGAAATATGATGTGAAGTAGGTGGAAGTGGTGTAGGGAAAGTACCCATGAGGCTAGAATCTTTCAATAAGCCAACACCAACACTTTCATACGTAACTGGGTGGTCTCCCAAAAAGGGAATGTTGTTGGTAGCAGGGATGTGAGTGTTGGGTGTACAGAAATCAAGTTGATCGATGGTAACAATTTTTCCTTGATGGGGGAATTGTACACATCGAAACACCGACGAGGCGATGACAGTCATAGCATAGAACCAACTTCTTCCAAGTAGTAAGTTGTAATCGAGGGGAGCATCGACCACCTCGACGTCAATGGTAACAGTTTTTCCGCCCAACTGAATGGCTAAGGATTGTAATAATCCATGAGGATGAAAACCTCATCCATTGAAGGCGCATAACATGGTAGCAGAATTGTTAAGGGCAGGTGATTTCAAACCTTTCCAACAGGCTAGAGACATGACACAGGTGGAGGCTCCCTCATCCAGGATAGTTCGGTGGATTTGTTGATTGTGAACAACAACATCGATTTGGAAAGCTAGCTGGTGGGAGAGTCATTCTTGATGGTCATCTAGGTTAAACGTAAGGTTGTTTGATGACTCAGGATCAAAAGCGCCAATGGTGGCTAAGAGTGTTCTGCATTGGCTGGGGTAGTGTTGTAGAACTTCCAAGGTGGACATGGCACACGGGGCTTGGGCCAAATCTTCTACAATGTTGTAATTTTGGGCTGCCCGTGAATTAGGATTGAAGGTATATTTATGGATGGTGCTCTTAGGAGGGCGTAAGATGGAGTCAAAATAAGGTTTCTCAATCTGGAGTGGCCCAGATGGAGGGCTAACAGATGGAGGATTGACGGAGGATGGCAACGGGTCTGACGGAGATCCGTTAGCAATGTTGGGCTTATCAGGTTTAACTAGTGTGTCATATGTCACAGAGAATGTTATTGGATTAACTCCATTAAACATGTAAATGTGGGCACTTGTCGAGGCCTCATCATGGGGTTGGTTGGAACGGCCCCCCGGCGTGGGGGTCTGTGCAACCAAAGATTGTTGCTACGAAAAAGGCTGAGTGAGCATAGCGGGTTGTGAATTTCCCTTGAAACGTTTGGCCACTTCATCGTGATGTGGG
>JZKD02S1725050.1:268212-281195 GCA_000966675.3 Picea glauca
GGAAGTTTAGCTGGAATAGCTGGCCAAACCGGAGAATGATAAATAGGATCATTCGTTAACCGAGACAAGTCTGGAAGATCCAGGGTAGCTAGAAAAGGTAGTTGTCGGTTAACCTATGGGTAATGTTGGTGTGGAAAAGGTACACCAGTGGGGCCCAATACTGGGTTATGTGGATAATTATAACTAGTGGGCCCTCTCATATGAGGTTGGTTTTGACCAAGGTACACAGGATTTGAGATGTTTTGAGAAGCATGTGTGAGCAGAGGATAACTGAATAGGTTTTGTGGGTTATAGGGTAGGTTTGGCATTTGTCCATAAGGGAGTTGCTGCAGAGTCTGAAAATTTTGTCCTGCCGAGAACTATGGGTTTCCTTGAAAAGGGACGCTCCACGGATTGGGTGTGCCAGACACATTTTGTCCGTGTGGTTGATGGTAGACTCCGGATTGAGGCTGCCCCCCAGTGTGAGGGTGCCCCCCGAATGGAATTTGTCCTCCAGTGGGAGGATTCCCCCCAGCATTAGGGTTCCTGCCGAATGAAATTTGTACTCCGATGGGAGGATGCCCCCCAGCTTGAGGTAGAGTTCCCGGGATTTGAGAGCCAGACGTCAATGACTGACCGGTGCTGCCGAGCGGGTTAGGACCACCAAGACCGGTCCCTCCAGGTTGTTGGATAGGTATGGAACTTCCCTGTATAACTTGGGTAGTGGTTTGGGTAGTGGTGGAAATGGAAGAATTCAGTGCCCTGAATCCAAAAGGAAGTGTAGGTATTGGTGTTACAGGTGTGCCAATCGGAGCTTGAGTAACTACCACGTTACCGGCAGGGATAGTTGGAATGTGTGGGACCATTGTAGAATGGGCCATCTGGAGGGGAATAGTAGACCTTGGGCCAACGAACGGTGTGTTCGGACCAACGGGTGGTGTGGTTGTAAAAGTGGTGGTACCGGTGAAATGATTTGGAGGTACGGTGTAGGAAAAAGGTACGTCGACACCTTCTCCAGTTCCATAAAGATCTTGCACCAAGCATGGTGGACTTCGAACAACATCTATGATCCAAAAAGGGTCATTGGCTAAAGGGTTTTGAGAAGACCCAGCCGGAATGTTAGAAGGATTGAAAACAACAAATTCTCCAATGGAATTTAGGTGGAGGATCTGTCATTCATATCCCTCCAGAATGCGGTAAGCTTCCAGAGATTCTGAAACAATTCGAAAATTCTCCAAAGGAATGGGAACTTCTTCCTGGGAAGTTGTAGTATTTTGAACCTCGCTTTGTTGAGGAGACTCCTCCATAGAATGGGGGGGTAAAGGGGTGTTTCCTTCCATATTTTCTGGAGTAATTCCCTGTAGCCTCCGCGAGTGGCGTGGAGGGTCGATGTTGGCAAAGAAGAGTCGGCGAAAGATATCTATGGCCAACTAATGAAAAGAAACAACACACGCTAAAAAAATCTAAGAATCACAACCAAGAAAACATGACCTTCTTTTGATGACCGTACTAGTTGGTGATGAAATCCAACGTCGCGTGATCATGTCCAGAAGGGGCGGGGATAGGGTGGAACAGTTACAATGGTGACCTGCTTAACAGACTTACGCCTTGGTGCAAGCTTCCACGCAGTAATTGTGGATTTACCCTCCAAGGAGCCCGAGTGAGTTTGACCAATGTCTGCTCCAGGTACAGTGAGAGTTCCCTTCACCTTCACCTTGTGTAAGACCCTAAATATTATGGCCACTAAGGTTACCAATTCGCAGTCATCCCCTGGGCGGGAGCAGTCGACAGTCCGATCCGAATGTACGGGAAGGGTATCAAGCCCGAAATCAACTAAAAGGATTCCACGCAGTAATTGTGGATTTACCTCAAAGTGACCCCCATAATACAATCTGACCACCACAGTCATTTAAACCATGGAGGGTTAGTCCCCGTAGCTTACCCGAATGCGACCTCGTGCGTAACCCCTGTGTGAGAGGGGGATCCCAAGCAGACTTATACGATAACTAGATTTGACTCTCCCTAACTCAGGATGCTAGTGTTTGTTTTGGAAAATTTGGAGAGTTATGCTCACAGCCTAATCCAAAGTACTAAGCCTATTCTACTATTGGTGGAGGATCCTAGAAAAGAAAAAGTTCTAAATAACTTTTAATTAGCGTTTATTTTATGGCTGTTCTTTACGCAAAGGGGTGCATGGAAGTGAAACAAATGGAATTATGACTAAGACCCAAAGAATTCATCGAATATGATAAGCAGTCATTTCCTTTCGATGAACATCTATCTAAGGGAGAGAAAGAGCTCTTTTCACTTAACAAGCACAAATATGGAGTGTCCTCAAACAATTCTCAATCAAATCCTGATGCAATGCTAAAACTTTTTAGATGCCTTCTAATATGAACAATCAATAATGAAGATGCCTTTCATTGCTTGCATATGAATAATGATCAATTCAACACAATGCTCATCTTGCTAATTATCTTCTTGTATGAATGAAAACCAAACTAGCACAAGCAAAAGTCATACAAACAATACACCCTTTCGTTGCAATCAAAATGAAAAGCGAAAGAAAAGAAACAATCAAAGAGAAAAACAAACTTCACACCCAAAAGAAAAAGTTGAAGAACAATGATCTTAACTAAGATTCAGATGAAGGGGTTTGTACGCCTTTTATGACCTTCACCAGGGTTTTTACTCAGCTAAACAGAGAGAAAGACAATGCATGGGTCTCAGACTCTAATCAATAGAAAAACTCAAAGACAATGGCGAAGAAGGCTACAAAATCCAAATAGTAAGATGTTTGTTCTTCAAAAAGACAAATGTCAAGGCTGAGAGAGAAGAAGCATTGACTCACAAGGTTACCCAGCATAAGAGACACAGAGGCAAAACCCAGAAAAAGCTATTCTGGAAGGTTTTTTGGACCAAAGAGGGCCGACGCTCTATTTCCAAAGGCAAGGAGCATTATAGCGCTCTGTAAAAAGCTATGGGGGAGCGCTGGTGCTCTGTTAACACTAGGACAGGGGCGCCAGGTTCAAAAACTCCCAAAAATGTCAAAAAATCAGAAAATTGCAATCCAATTCCGACAATTATGCTGAGTATGATGGGGTAAGGAGCCAATTAGCTCATGAAACCAATCAAAAGAGGAGTGAACCAGGTCTGAAACAATCAAGGGGTAAAACTAGGTCAATGAGGAGAAATCGAAACAAGAAGTTTTGATTCGAGGCTATCTCCCCAGTAGAGTCACCAGTTTCTGTTGTAGGAAAATCTCCCTGCAGACAGGTAGATCGCCTCTAAGAGTTTGACCCTAACTCTAGACAAAAAATGCTTAACGTGGACACTAACCTCCTTTCAAATCTATCTAAACTAACACATGAGAAGGAAGGATGACAAAAGTACCTTTTTATCGACGTTTGTCCCTGCACGCTCTGAGTTGCGCTCCAATCCTTTGCTCCTCGCTGAGTTCTACAGACAAACAAGATACGACCACTTCCTACTCTATTGATATTAGTTTGAAAACAGATCTATCAGTTAATGATAAGTTCATGTAACATTAGACACAAACTAGAAAGAAACAGGCCAAGTGTGTCATATTAATGAGAATAACGATAGCAGTGCTTACAATCGTAGATGCAAATGCGACAGCTTCGTCAAGTCCTCTTCGTCTAACCCTTGCTTGAAAGATCCACAACTTGGATAACAACAACTTCACTAATCACTCTCTTCTGGCTGACTATATGTTTCCTCCAAGATCATAGGTTTCATGCTAGCAGTTCTTCCCCCTTTCCACCATCATAGAGCCTGCTTATATAGGTTAAGAGGAGCTTAACCTCTTGAGTTATCTTTAGAACAAGTTGGGAACTTCCTCCTTATATCAGGGATCTCTTGATGAAACCAAGAATTCTAATACAACTGCCTCCTAATCTCGAAAGATCCTCCCCTTATTATCCTCAATGGGCCAACTACTGCCTCAGATTAGGTAGCGCTCCCTTAGAAGGGGCATCAGAGCGCTATAGCGCTCTCTGGTAAGCTTTAGGAAAGTGCCAGCGCCTTCAAGATGAGTAGCGTTCCTTCAGAGTGGGAAGGGGAGCGTTATAATGCTCCTTGAAGCCTTGTAGGGGAGCGCCAGCGCTCCTAAGGCTGATATAGGGGAGCGCTCCCCCTCAAAACCTTTGTTTCAGAGCTCTCTTCAGGTGTTAAGAGTTATTTGACTTCAGTAAACCAGTTCTCCTTCTTCAAATAAAGCACATGAGGTGTTCTAAGTGTCTCTTTAGTGTCTTCGGCATGGAAGTATGCTCGAACATCATTTGCAACACTTGTGACGAACTTGCGACACTTGCGAAAGTTGTAAGGAAGATGCGACACTTACGATGATTGAGAGGAACATGCGACACTTATCCAGCTGAGTAATTTTGACGTGTAACAGAGATATGTTGAAGCCTTATGGCTGTAGAAAAAAAGTTGTTACAACAAGAAAATCAACCACAAAAACTTACAAATAGTCCACCCAAAACATGCGCTAGGTCTAGTAGATTATCTTGGCAAAATTTTAGCAAATTCTGACGGTTGAAAAACAAGTTACAAGTGAGTAAAGATAGATTTTTCTGCAGCCTTAATGATTGTAGATTTTAATGAGCTATAACTCTAAGAATACTAATCCAATCAAGATGCCCAAGTGGCCTTGACAAGCCCTTAACATACAAAAAATTATCCAATTGAAACAAGATTATTATCTCATTAAATCACGTTTACTGAGGCAAATAATTTATTTCTCCAATGTAAAAAATCATATTAGTGCCTTTAAAATTTGGTGAATGGGGTATTTAAAACACAATTTGGATCAACAATATCCCTAGGGGTGTAAATCCTCTTACTGCCTAGGGTATGCCAACCAACTTAGGGAAAATCTAGGAGGGTGTACACACTTGTCCTTCTCCTAGCAACCCTTGTTCAAGAATGACATATAACCTTAGAAATAATATGAAGCATAAATGGAGGATGTATCCAACATACTCCTCCTAGGGTTTCCACCAGCAATAACCAAGAATGAGCAAGAAATAACTAACACATGAATATTTTTCCTTACCAATTCCAAGAAAACATATATCAAACCCTAGTTCACCATGCAAATTACCATCCAAGAGAAAAAGAACAAGCCTTCAAGAGGTGAACATCACTTAAATTCATCCATTCACCAAGAGATAACACCAAAGACCATTTTCAAGAGAGAGAGATACCAAAAATTCTTAAGTGTAGCGAAAATTTCAGCCAAGTACCTCTCACAATGGGAGAGTTATGCTCCAAATGAAATAGAGTTCATCCCTATTTATACAAAAAGTTCTAAAATATGTTTTTCCACTTAAATTAGGGTAAAACATAAGGCAAGGGGTCAAGAACCCTTATATTTACCCCTTTACAATGAAAATATTATTTAATTCACACTTTTTTCACATGAAAGAAACTTTAAAACATGATGTCACCCCTCTAGGGAGACATTTTGATACTTTTCCAAGTCGTTGGAGAAGAAGGTGGAGGTCGTTGGGGCTTCTAGAGCCTCCTCTTCATGCAGCAAGGTATCTTCCTTCAAACTATTTCTCCTCTGGTCAAATCATGCGAAGTGTCAATGAGCAACAACCCCATCACCACCAAACTGTATCCCTAGGTGATGTCAAGCCCTAAAGAGTGACGTTTTACCCCTCCTAGGAAAATCGTTTGTCATGTGAGGGATAGGAAAGGTCCTCCAAGGTGTCCTCTAGGCCTCCAAAGAAAATTCATCATGATCCGGCATGTGGTCCCTTGGCATCCAACGTGTAGGCTTTAAGCCCCATGGAAGCCCAAGCTAGGCTTGTTTCTCCAAAACTGTCCACCAGTTGGATCCAACACAAACAAATGGATACGCCCTCCAAGGATCTCAAGTAAAAGAATCATGATGAGTAAATAAAATCAATAAAGGATCCATCTAAGAATGTACATCAAAAAATACCTCATCAAAATAAACTAATGCTCAAAGACCCTATTCAATTTACCAAGTTTGATTCTGGGAGGGTTGAAAAAACAACCAATTGGGTGGATTATGTGTTATGGATGAGGAGAAAATTTTTGGGCATGGGGTTCATGACATACAAGGGGTTGTAGTGTCTCACTTATGGGTGCCTTTGTAGAGGGTGTGTTTCACCTTCGTTGTCAATGCATCCCTTTTCCAATCCCATTCATTGTCGTTAATTAATTAATAGTCCAAAACTTGGGTAATACCTATTGGTGAATCACTTTGGGGGGCAGTACGACAAGGCCACTTGAATATAGAGGTACATAGAGTTCTATATGCAAGGAAATAAAGGGGCACCGCATGAGTGTACACACCTCAACAAGTGGGGCCACTTATATAAGATTATTTTTCTTTTGCAAGTCTTTGATTTTTTAGGAGAATATTTTCATTTCTCTCAAGACATATTTGGGAGATCATTTAGAAGGTTCATAATTAGTATTTTATCTTTTTCCAGCCACAAGCCTCTGGGCCTTCAGCCCCTTCTTCCCATGAAGTGAGGGACAACCCCTTCTTGGGTTAGTATACCCGAAAAACCCAAAAGGTGAGGAGATGAGGGAATGAAGTATGGAAAGTAGAAAGTATGGTCAAGAATTGCACGATGACTCATCAAAAGGAGCTCCCACTAGAATACATATCCCTAAGGGTGACCTTCTTACTATGGATCAATGTCAACCACCAAGGAAAAACATGGAAAAGAGCACAATGTCCAAGAAAATGTCACATAATTAAAATAAATAATAGATGTAACAAACTCAAATGCCTCAAATATTGAAATTATACTCACCATAATACCTGACTTGTACCTCATGGATAAAGACACAATTTCTTCTGGAGGCTATCTGATGTGGTGGATACCATCATGATCAACCTGGAGTTGTTGTGGTGAGGTGGGTCTCCATCTGTGCAAGTGGACATTGTTGGTCAAGTTGTCTCTTGATATTCCATGTCTACAACCTGAGGGCCTTGTGACAAAATCTCCTTAGTTATCCCACAAAATGGGGATACCACATTTTATTGTATATTATCACTGAAAATGGATGGCATCCCACTCAAGTACCTTTAAATCTTAACATGTTAATCCTTGATGAAAGCAACATATTTCAGAAGCTATAAACATATCCTTTCATACTCATCTATGTTCATACTCCCAATCTTGATTTCAAAGAATTCCTTCATCTTCTTATCGAAGTAACGCTCGGTTAAGTACTTATTTTGGAAATATCTCTTGAACTCCTTCCAATTAATCTTCTTATCGTCAATGTGTTGCACTTACATGAAATGGTCCCACCACATTGATTCCATTCCCTTGAGTTGGTAGATTGCAATTATCCCTTCTATCTATGAGGAGTAATTATGAAACTGAAAGTACTCCCTCATACCCAACATCCAAGTCTTTGCATCCTCATATTTCTTTTTCTCATTGTTAGTCCCTAAAGTTGCACTTGAATGCTAAGAGAAAGCTAGGGAATCATCAAATTATTGCAATGGTTTTTATGGATAAATGTATATTGGTTTTTGAAAAGGTTGGAGGTTTCAACAGTAAATAAAGAAAAAGAATATCAATCGATGATTTTTAATAAGTTCCAATCACACTTACTTAGTCAATGGTAGTCAATTTAATAAAGTATATAAAACCATAAGAAGAAATAAATATTAAAGTGTCCAATTTGTTCACTCACATAGGAAGATTCCTGATCCTAAATGTCATTCAGAAACAAAGAATAAGGTACAAAAAAACAAGTCTTGGAATGGGACATAAATCAGTGAAATATTCACTGACTTATCAACATAACAAGATATATTCAATGCATCGCAAAGATAACATGTTTTTTCAAGTAAGAAAAGGAAGAATGAGAGTAGAAGAGAAAGTCTGATCATCAAAAGGGTTGTAGCATTGAGTGAAAAATGAAATAGTTCATGCTTTACAATCATAAAAGAGATTCTCAGTCCTACATACCTGATCTCTATTGAACCCTCTCGGGCCTTCAGAAACTGAATTCCCCCCCCTTACTATTGTAGAAATGTTTTGGCTTTATAGCATTACAATGATTAACTGAGATCCTAAATTGTTGGATCTAGAATTTCTAAATACATAAATTAGTTGCTATTTTGTTGGAAATGAAATCATAAAAATAAACTAAAAATGAAGTCTTGAATAGCTAAGAACTGTTGGTCACAAATCTCCTTGGAATGGGATTGATCTACCTCTTATAATTTGCCAAGTGGGCTTCACCAAATTTGGAGATGTTCTTTGATTTTGTAGACGTGATCCTTGATAAAAAAGAACTCTAATGATGTTTCCCTTTGCTGAAGGTGTGACACTGGATTCTCTCTCTGATATCCTAGAATAATCTTGGAAAATATACCATATTCATAGCTCAAAATAAGGCACAGGATCTGCCAGCTCTAATGTAGATGATGTTGTTGTATTAAGATCAGGACCAATCTCACGTGAAACAACTCCATCTCTAGTACTCGAGCCTTGACATTTAGACACTTAACAATCCTCAAAATCTCTGAAGATCTCCTCCAAAGGTGGATTTATATGTGGCAACGAATTTTGATCTCTTATCCTCTAACTGCTATGCTTGCTTCCTTCATTAATATCTTCTCATCTCTGCACATAGAATATATATCAAAAGTTCTTTCCCACTGCCCCCTTCAATTCTGTACAAGATGAATTCTGTTGCTACAAATATGTTCCTTCACTGTGTTGACTATCAAGAGAATGATGAGACTAGGTTTTGTATTTTTGAATTGGAAATATGTTTATCTCTACATCACTCATTAAAGAGACACCAGGGGAATTATTAGTGCATCATAGTCTAGGTCATCAAATTCACAGTCAAACAGGGAAAGATGCAAATGAAGGCCTTGCAACCGACCTCCTTTCAACACATTCATTATTGCAATCGCTTCTTCATGTTTCATCTCAAATCATAATCTCATTTTTCATTTAATCTTGATTGCCATAATTAAGTGATGCAATCCTTGACAATTAAATCTTTTCTTGTGTTATTTCTATTTAAAAATGAGGTTGTGACAAGTTTGATCACAAGGGTATGATCAACTAATTTCCTTCAATGGAATCTGATAAAAATACCAATCCTCACTAACTCTGCAATGGTCTTCTAAGCCTTGGCGAACCGGGAGAAAACTACGTGTCTTGTCTCTCAGACTGGTAATGTCTTGATAGTCATCCTTCGTAAAGAAAAATGTTTTTAAAAAAAACAATCTCTACATTTAGAGGATAACCTTGAACAATAGAATGTTCTAAGGGATCAATCCACCACCCAATGCACCTCATATAACCTTCTAAAGAAGATCGACTGGTAAATAAACAACACAAATCAAATCACATGACCAACGATCATAGGTAATATCCTTTGGGAAATCTTCTCTATTCTACTTCTTTCCATGCATACTTAAAAACTTTCCAGATTTGTTGTGTACTGAAAGGAACTTCCCTTCTTCCACCTTCACCCCATGAAATACCAAACACTTAAGCTTTTTCGAAAGTGATAAACCCGATTTCATGATGTCCTTTTGAGCCTTTTTCCTTAGGCATATATAAATCTTCAATATTCCCATATTCTTCAAAATACTTTCTAACATCCTCAGTATCCAGAGACAATGCAAAATGATCCTTCCAGTGAAATTAAAAGTGTGCCTTTCTTAAAGCATCATCCCATGCTTGAGCAAATGGATTCCTTTTATCTAAATCTGCAGCATGGGAAACAATTTTGTATGTTATTACTCTAGCCTTCACATCATCTCAATTGGGAAAGCCAAGATGTTCTTTGGAGTTTACATAATATATCAATTTAGTACCAAGTGCCCCAATATGGGAAACACCAATCGCTGAGGTAATACAATCATAACCTAGAGAAATATCACATAGAAAAAGGGCGCTTCTTTTCCATGCTTTCTACCATTGAATATGGATACGCTCAATCCGCATCTGGAGGATATGAAAATGAACCTTCATCTAGATTTTCAACTGGAGAATCTGTTGATGCCCCTGCTATATCTGTATTTATATCCTTTGGGCGCTATTGCATTTATTCATGAAATCCATTCAATGTATGTCACAATGTAATCCTTATGAGAGCCCATGTAAAACTTTTGAAAGATCGGGCACCTTCTTCTCATCTAAAGGTTTTACATTGATACTTGAGATAAATGTTAAATAGACTGGTCACGGTTGATTTTCTTTGATAGCTGAGATTATATTCCACGTTTCCATGAAGACCTGGGCTCACCACTGCTGTCTTAAAGTTATGTTCATTCGCAGGCCCTCTCCTCATGGCTTAGTCTAGGCGCTTGTGCACCGACTCTTGACTTGTGTACTGATGATATTGCATGCAAGCTAATGTGTTACTATTTGACTGTAGGTCTTGGGTGTTGAATATTAGAGAATGGAGCTGAAGCTTGGACTTAGGGTCCAAATTTTAATAAAACACAAATACCTTGCATAAGGGTGAGGGCCAATTTTGGGTCCCTAATTTAAAGACCATCTAAAATCATCATCCATCTAAAAAAATTTCATAAACACATTTAGGTGCCAACATAGGCTCCTTCTGGGGATGGTACGCTCCCTATGAGCTACTAAGAACAAGTAGACCTGTGCCTCTCCATTCAAACTGAAAACCCTGCAACCTGCTCTGCAAACATACACAATTTTCTATTGTGTCTAGTCCATTGGGCTATGGAGTCATTTACTAGCATTCCCAATCGGACCCAAAATTTTGCAACTTATTCAAACTCGAAACACACATTACTGAAAACAAACTCACTGTTGCAAACTAACAAACTGAAAACAATTTTCATTCTCGTAGAGAGAACTTATTCTTCTGTCTTATTCCTACTTCTAACCAATAAAACTGTCTTAAACATGTGTAATCATGCTTCCAATGAAGCCATGCTAACATCAAACCAATTACAAAGAATCTGTGCATGCAGATAGAAATCAAAGAAAACTTCATTATGTGTAGCAGAATTCTAACTTGTAACACACACTTACAACCACTATCTTCTTTGATTCGAAACTTTACAAAGCCAAAATATTCTGAGAAGCATGATTCCATATAAATGGCTATCGAATTAGAGAAAAAAGAAGTGGATAGATGACCATCAAAGGTTACCTCTTCTTTCTTCCCAATGTTTACCTCAACTTCTGATGTATGGCTATCATATACAACTTTCTGCAAATCTGAATATAACTGTGGGTTTTTCTTACTGCTAATCACTTCTTGTTTAATATCTTCTTCGTAAGTGATATCAGTTTTTTGTTCATAAGGTGCTGCAAACAGAAGAGGATATTTGAATTCTTCAACCAAGTTAAACTCATCATGTTCAATGTCTTCTGCAAACACGGAATAACTAATTTTGACATAATGTTGTTCCTTGATGGACAAAGAAAAAGGTTGATCGAAATCAGATTCATAGTTGTCATATATCGGTTGGCTGCTACTCAAGTCAACAACATTTGATGTAAAGATCTACTCTTCTCCATCTGAATACTTATCAAAAATAGGTGAAAAAAAAACCTCTGTATCTTGAAAAGAATGACAAGTTGTCTTCTGATTCTTCTCTTCAATCACAGGTGAAAACATATCATACGAAACCTCTTTAAGAATTTGAGAAAAATATTTTTCTATAACTGTTTGTTCATTCAAATCAAGAACTGCAGGTGCATCAGGGAAAATATCAAATGCATCTACAACTATGGAATCCTTATAACCTTCATAAATTGAATCTTAAAGATCTTCCTCGACAACATAATTTTCATTCTTACAAACCGAAGAATTTTTTTCTTTCTGTTGAATATGCTTCTCAAATACATCACAACAATTTTCGAAAAGACTTTCAACTGAAAGTTTTTCTTTATAAAATATATTGAAAGCATCATGAAAACTTGCCAATGAGTTAATACTTGAAGCTGGAAGAGATTTGCACTAGTCAAGGGCTGCTCCCTTCAATGAGTATCTGAAAATATTGATTTGGACATCCTTATGCACAATCTCATGTTCATGAACAAACTCATGAAAATCTAGCATATGCTCAGTTGGAACCTCCCAATCTTCACCTTTAAATGTAGGAAGGATACCTTCCCATTCATCTCTGCTAAGCATTGGGTTTGGAAAACCAAGTACATCTGAAAAGTCACAAAAGGCAAACCTTTGAGCCAAAATGGCCTCCATACGTGGATCTCCAGTGGAGTCGCCTTTTAATCTTTATATAGTGGATTTGACATGGTGAAATATATATAGTCAAGCATGTGTCCCCTTCTTGTTCACCATCAAGAAGTGGATCTGATCATTGTCATTCTCCTAGGGAAAATTTCTTTGTTGCTTTGTCCCTAACAACGACGCCAAAATATGTTAGTCCCTAAAGTTGCACTTGACTGCTAAGGGAAATCTAGGGCATCATCAAATTATTGCAATGGTTTTTATGGATAAATGTATATTGATTTTTGAAAAGGTTGAAGGTTTCAACAGTAAATGAAGAAAAAGAATATCAATCGCTGATTGTAAATAAGTTTCGATCACACTTACTTAGTCAATGGTAGTCAATTTAATAAATTAGATAAAACCATAAGAAGAAATAAATATGAAAGTGTCCAATTTTTTCACTCACATAGGACGATTCCTGATCCTAAATGCCATTCAGAAATAGAGAATGAGGTACTCAAAAAAAAGTCTTGGAATGGGACAAAAATTAGTGAAATCTCCACTGCCTTATCAACATAACAAGATATATTCAATTCTTCACAAAGATAACATGTTTTTAAAAGTAAGAAAAGGAAGAATGAGAGTAGAAGAGAAAGTTTGTTCATCAAAAGGGTTGTAGCATTGAGTGAAAAATGAAATAGTTACTACTTTACAATCATAAAAGAGAGTCTCAGTCCTGAATTCTTGATCTCTATTGAACCCTCTTGGGCCTTCAGAAACTAAATCCCCCC
>JZKD02S1725050.1:329108-341303 GCA_000966675.3 Picea glauca
AATATCAAATGTTGAGAAGTGACATTTAAAAAAGTTTATAATTGGGGAAGCTAAGAATACCACACAACTTAAATGTTATTTCCCCAAAGTTGAGAAATATATTAAAAGGTTCTCTAGACTGTTATTAACATTTAGGGTCCTGTTATCCCCTATCCTAGGGATAACTAAGGATATCATGTCTCGAGTCCAACGGGTCCTAGACATGGAGTGATGAGAGCTTAAAAACTTGAGCTTGGCCCTAGAGGGTCTATCTTTTTTTCAGCACATCCTATATATTAGCAACAATAATGTCCATCCCACCAACCTAGTCTTGAAGTGGCAGTGGGTCTTCCTCCATGAGGTAATGAATCCGGGTATCATGGTATGTGTCACTTTGATTTTCAAATCATTTGAATATGTTTCACTGAACTCTCCTTTATTTCATAATGTTTGCTTGGAAATTATTCTCTTTGACATGTTCATACCTAGGGGGGTGACATAATTCCCTAGTAAGTTGTTTCTCCTTTAGGATGAGTTTCCAGTGGGTGGGTCTATGAAAGGTCATTGTCCATTCCTTCCATACTTACAACTTTTCATTATTATCCCTCTCATCTTCCCCTACCTTGGTTTGGGCATTGGATTTTCCACACTAGGAAGGGTTGTACCTTGCCTTGTGGGAAGAAGGGGCTAAAGGCCCAGAGGGGAAAAGTAGCTAGAAAGAGTTAAAATCCAAAACAAAAACTTTGAGATGCTTCACCAATGGATTCCCGAGAAAACAATAAAGGCTTCTCAGTAAGAAAAGGGGACCTATAAGATAAAATAAAACTCAAGGTCTAGTTGGTGGATGGGAGGTCTCATCATGAGACGACCTATTAGGTCCATGGGCATGTAGCAATATGACACTACCATATATTTGGTCACCAAACCAGGTTATTGGCCCTTGGTGGCATAACCAAGAGAAAGGGAGTCTCATCAAGAGATAGCCTTCTCATTTCCATGAATTTCTTGTGGGTAATGATGTCACCACTAGTCACCATGCCAAGACAATGTCCCCCATCTTTTCCCTTGAAAATAAAAATAAATAATATAAAGAATAAAAGGCATTGAATGGGATAGGAAACAATGGAATCCATGACAAGGTGCAACTCACCCTATACAGAGGAACCCACATGCAAGACCTACATTTCCATGTTATCATTTCACCCTCTGCTCAAACATTTCCCCTACACCATTTCACACACTTACATGACCTAGATTGGTATTCACCTGGGAAACACCCCAAACTTGAGGAGAATTATCCCAATAGGACATCCTGAGACCCTCTCAAAACCTGACTTGTTAAACTGCATAACGTCTTTGAGATTTTTTTTGGGTAAAAGGGGGTTTGATGCACATGTTTGGGTAATTTGAGTATTGGATGTGATAGACATTGATATGATCCTTGTGACTTATGAGCCCATGGAGGGCATACTTTTTGTTTCTGCAGGACCATGCTCAATGGATAGGTATATATGGGGAGATGATTAGATCGAACCTCCAAGGGGATGAAAGCCTATATATGGATGTTGTGACCCCATCTAGGATTAGAGAGATGTCAGAGACTTGCACCAGGGAAAAGAAAGGATGTTTCACTGAAGACACTTTGGAAAACCTAGACCTAGGAGGTCTTGCTCTTCCACCTGGACGTTGGTCTTGGGAGGCCAATGATGTCACCATTGTGACCCTAGATGCCACCTAGTGTAAGGATTGACATTTTAGAAGTAGTTGTGTGATAATTGGCATGCGTGGCATCATCCAAGGGCTTGTAAGGCCCAACGTTTTGCAGATGAGGCCCAACGTTTTGCAGATGAGGCTCAATGTCACCCTAGAAGTGCATGATGTCACCTCTAAAGATGATTTTATGGTTTAATTCTTTTAATTTGTGTAAAAACTGGATTTTTCATGTAATTTGGCCATGTCGACCTTTTGATGACCTAAAATTAATTAAAGGTCATAATTATTGTATAAATATAGAGATAAAACTTTCATTTTATCATCATAGACACATCACACAAGTGGTGATCTAAAATTAGTCCCTCTTTAAGGGTTATTGGCTGAAATCTAGTGGTGCACACTTCTTGGAGGAGGCATTTCTTGGTGTATTTTGGCAAATTTTCATGTGGAGGATATTCAACTAGGGTTTATGCTTGATTATTCTTGGTGAAGTAAGTGGAAAATCTGCATTTCTTTATTGTGAATGAATTCTTATAGTTAATTTACTTGTTTCATATCTAAGATTACGAAATTGCTTGCTTGAAACCCTAGGATAAAGACATATGTTACTATATTTTTCTCTATAGTCTTCCATGTGCTAAAATTTCTTGAAAGGCACCCATCTCGAAGTAGATACTAGAGCCCTACCATAGTAGCACTCTAGTAATCCTACTTCTTTTCCCATTGCATATTTTATTACAATTTGTTCAAGGAAAAGAGAAATTGCTAGGGCCTAACCCTTGTTACTTTCTAGCAATTATCTCTAGGAATTGGATGTTTGAGGCCTTGGAATACCAACACCTTTCTCATTTTGTCCATCCCTTTGACATAACATTATCATTGCTATTTTTTCCTCTAATATTTTTTGCTGCCATTATTGACTCCATTACCCTAGAAAGGCACTAGTCTACCACTTGCAAGTGTTGATTGATCAAACAAACACTCAAACTTTTATCATTGAAGATTTTACTAACATTTTCTAACCCTAAACTAGACTAATTCCTTAGATAACTTTATGATGTTGCAAAACATTGCTACAACCATACAAACATACATTGATTGGATACATTTCCCTAGATAACTTGCACTTAACTCATTCAAAACTCAATTGTGATAATTGCTAGTCAATCGACTAGGTAAGTGCTAACTTTGTATGGTGTTTTCTTGCACTTTTGACCATTAGAATTTGTTGTTGTTGCAAAATATTGCTACAATCATCTAACTGCAACAAATTCTCTGGAAAAGTGACCTATTTTGCTAGCTAGACATTGCCAAACTTGCTTGTGACAAGATTTTATCATTCAACTAGGTTAAAGCTATTTCTTCTCGTTGTTTTCAAGCACTTTCAAGGCATAATTCTTGTGGCTGTTATAAAATATTATTTGTTGTTATAAACTGTTACATTGCTGCAAATTCATATCATCTAGCTTATGTTTTGAAGGTTCATTGTATTATGAAGCACTAACTTCATTTTGGTACTTGGAAAGTGCCCCTTTTTTTCCTTGTTGTCTTGTTCTAGGCAGGTACACAATATTGTTCATTTGCTTCATCTCTATAAGACATAAAGAACCCTTTGATTTGAGTGATCCATGAGAGGGGAAGGGTTTCCTTGTGATTAATTTCCTTAGCCTTCTCAAACCCCCCAAGTCACCGGGGACGTCTCCCAGAAGAATGTACACTCCTCCATGCAAGGGAGTGCAGAGGGGGTTACCCCCTCTGTGGGGTTCAGGGGCAAGTGGGCCCCCAGGCAGGGTTCGGGGGTGAAGCCCCGGAAGGAAAAATTTCCTTGTAAATGTATATTGTAATTTCATTGTAAATCTGGACCATTCATTATAAGGTCACAGATCTGATGGTAGAAGTTATGTTAGGGTTTTTTTCCCTAGAAGGAAACCCTCTTTTATGAGGGAAATGTATTGCATCTATGGATCGTTGTGAATATTGTATTCTGAGTGAGGAGAATGTGAGAGAAATAAAAGGAAGTTACAGAGGGTGTGATATAGGTTGTATCCCTTCATTTGTTGGATAATAATAAAGGAAGGACCTGGCAATTTCTCTGGTGGACGTAGCCCACACTGGGTGAACCACGTATATCTTTGTCTTTATTGTATTGTGTATCTTATGTGTTTTATTTCCTCATTTGTTTTATTTTATTTCTCGCGATCTTGTTTTTCTAACAGATATAACATGAAAAGCATATACAAGTGCTTACCTTTGAAATTTGTAGCACCGTTCAACTTGTCTTCTAATTTAGATGTCTACTAATCAGTCAAGTTAGCGAGTGGCACCCTTGGAGCACATGGTGCATCTTGAAGGGCACGTCGCGGTTTTAAATCGAGTAAGTTAATAAACTTAGCACCTAGAAAAATATGCTTACTTAGGACCTAGTCGACCTTAAAATGAATCGTGTGGTGAGTAAAGTTTAATAACAAATTTTCCCTTAAGAACTGTCGCCAAGCCTAGTAAATTTAAAACATAGGTCTAAGTAGAACCTCTAAACAAAAATAATAATAATTAGACATATAATAAGAAGGGGGTAAAGAAAATTCAAGCTTTATTAATTAAAGTAAAATTTTTAATAAAGGTTTAATTATAAAAGGGGGTAAATGGTTGTTTGTCTAAACTTGCTAATTCTGAACTTAGTTAAAAAGGGGGAAACTTAAAGAAAAAGGGGAATGTCTAGCTTAGTAAGGAATCTAGCCTTTGAAACTTTCTATTTATGAAATAAAATAGGATTTAAGAAAGGCGTAAGTCATTTAAGAAATGTAAGGGAATAAAGGGACATCGAGGAGCATTTTTAAGAATGCTTTTAGGTGGGTGAGGTAAATAGGCATATTTAATTAATTAATAAATTGATTTTCTGGTGCAACTAGGGGATTAGGCGACATGTGTACTGTGGAGGTTTTTACTAATTAAATAAATAAATAAGTAATCTAATGAGGATTTGGGAAACTAATCACTTGAAAAATCTATAAAAAGGATGGCAGAGGAGGAGCATGGATCACATATGGCTTGTGTAAGGTTACGCTACCAAATTTTATCTTTATTGAATTTCTCTTGTGGGAGCTAGCATTCTTTGGCTTGGGGGGCATATGGGGGAGAAGAGTAACCCTAGCGTTGGCTGGGAGGTACCGGTGAGTTCTCATCGGTTGGCAAGCAGGAGCTGGACGGAGCGCGCATGAGACAATGAATTCGAAGTATTCGCATTTGGCTACAGTACACATGTGTATATTTTGTATTGAATACTAGTTAAATTCCCTGTATATGCATCTCTCTAACGTCGAAAGCACGCATGCGTAAACTGTGTTAAAAATTTAGTTAATTTTTTGTATCTGAATATTTATCATGGATAATATATGCATGTGTAATTTGGTTGAACGGTAGTTAAATTTTGTTTCTGCGCCTTCTTGGTTATGCATTACTTATTGTATATTGATTATGTTGAGTATTAAGGAATGTTAAACTATATTAACATTTGTGGTATTAAATCTTCTTGGGATCTATTAGTGTTGCGCAGCCCCTGGTGCCATATAGTTTTTATTTCTTAATTTTTTTTCTTTTTCTGAAATGTGTCAATTCCCCCTTTGCGAACGTCCTTGCCCATGGTCCCATGGATTGAACCGAGGACCCAAATTGCTTGAATTTTATAACC
Organism: Picea glauca; assembly: GCA_000966675.3. Lineage (NCBI taxonomy): Eukaryota > Viridiplantae > Streptophyta > Pinopsida > Pinales > Pinaceae > Picea > Picea glauca. The sequence continues at coordinate 334,489 of JZKD02S1725050.1, forward strand.
CGGTTGTATGGCAATTCATGTTGGGATCGATTATCATTTCATCCCTGGAGGTATTGCCCCTTTTTTCTGCGGCTAGAACGTTAATGCACAGATCAATAATAGGGATTTATGTTGGGACTGTGTTATTTTAATTATTCTAGAATTTTCCCCTTAATTTATTTCGTGGCCATAACCTTAGCTTGGAGTGCGCGAGGAGGGGAGGGGAGGGGCATGCAATCTTAACAGTGTATTTTTTTTTAGAATTCATTTAAAATCAATTTATCAAAATGTGGTAATCTAATTATAGGCAATTTATGTTTTTCTGTAAAGATTGATTAGATGGTAGACCAACTATTTGATAAACCTTTCAAATTTAATTTCAGTAAACTTAACCGTCATCATTTAACCGGTTGAGTTTTGTTTGTTTAGACCCCGGCCAGTTCGTAGTTCTCGTGTCACTCGCTCTCGGCCCTGTATCATACCTTCCCTGACCCGTACCAAACCTTTTACTGGACCAGATTGTCAGTATTCCCCCTACAGGGCTATTGGTGTAACAATGAAATTTTTATTTTTGTTTTACATTGAGTAAATAACCCGAATCAAGGTCAACGAAGACGAGCGAACCCCCAAGGCCAAATAATCCGCCACGAGGTGAGCGTAGTAATGATCTGTAGGTTGTCGGGCATGGAAAAATTCATTAATAAAAACTTATTTAGTACTTGCGATGGGAAATCTGGCCTCTCCTCTGACAGAATCAAAACGAGTTTAACTTACTTATGTTGCACCGTTTTTAGCAATGATGACGCTTGAGATTTAAGGCTTATATAATCTTTTCCTTGGCCAATGGTGGTTTCCTTTGTCTTCTTGCTCTGAGATTTCTTTTGTTTTTTTTTCTTATCCGTGAATTTTTTAAGTTTTCTTGGGAAAATTAATAATTCTAATCAACGATTCAATTTTTAATGTTATCTTGTTTGGTGAGTTTCCATATACGGACTGTTGGCCAGTGTGACCAGTTATTTTCCTTCACATGCCCTATTTGGTTGTTTATACAACGCCTTATGGTTCATATAGACAACTGGCAAGTGTTGATTTTAATTCCGAGATCCCTGGGTTCAAGTGCGCCCAACTCTTAAAATACTGTGAGTAAAGACAAAGCGATTTAAATAAAACACAAAGGTATTAAGTAATTATTCTGAGTTTCTGAATATCCCGAGGAGATATATAAATTAGTGGCCTTGGCTATCCTTATAAAAAACTTAAGGCTGTAAAAACGGATGCTGTGATGACAGTTGGGAGTAAACCAACTGTCCTTCCCATTACATTTGTGGAATAACGGTCTTTTAATATCTTATTAATGTTTAACTAATGTGAATGTATACCATATCCATCAATGTCATCTGGTTGGGTGTAAAATGGTATTGAGGACTGTGGATTTTGGGATGCAGTCTTCACAGTGGCAGGGGGCTTTTTCATTTTTTTTTAATTGTAAGGAACTACACCTTGGTATGTTAAGTAGATGTTGGGTAGCATGGTAACTTCCGAAAGGACGTGTGTGTAAAAGTCTGAATTCTATTTTCTTGATTTAAGTTCCTTTCCTGGTAAAAGGTTATTGGATTTATTTTACGTTTAACGCATTTATCCAGCCTAATAGATTAATCGTTTTCCCTTGCATTAGAATAATTGTTCGCTTGAATTAATGCGATGATTTTATTATCTATTAATGCCACTGCCACGATGTCAATTTAATTCTTGCACATAGTTTAGAAATGTTTTCTAGGTGTTAGTAGTGATGTATAATTCAAGTTGGTCATTGAATTGTATGAGTATGGTATTAGTGGATCACATTAATAGGAGTAAAAACAAATTGTTACTGTAATTTTAGAGCTATTGTGTTAATTAATTGAATGTTGGGATATGTCATTTTTAATAAAGAATGTTGATTCTAGGATAGGTGTGATCTTTATGATGTTTACATTAATGGTTGATTTTAATTTATTTATCTAAATATGGTGAAGTAATTTATGTTTCCTCGCGAAATCGTCGTTAATTTTTTCACATTGCTTTATTGTTTGAGCGCCTTTGTCTAATGGTGTCGTATAATGTATGTCAGTACCAGTTGGATTTCAGGAAGGTTGGATTTTATGTCGGGTTGAAGGTTTAGAACTTTTTGTTTGCGTGTGGGTTCCTAGCGCACTTGATGCAATGCAGCGACGTGATACCTTATGAGTGGGTCATGGCGCACGTTGATCGATAAACACATATGGAACCTAGCTTGGGGTTATGCGCCTCTCGATGTGGATGATGTTGTTTTTGTAAGCAGGGTTGTACTTGCTTTGTTTTGCCAATATGCTTGTCCCTGCTCATTGGGAAGGTTCTAGCTACTTGTGTCATTAAAGTTGTTACGTTTGGATTGATTGATGTCGCTTTTAGCCTAGTAGGTGTGGTCTTGCTTGTGATGGGCGAGATGTAGACACCTCCTTGTTCCTCAGAATAGTCGCCAACCTTGAGACCTTAAATGGTCAAAATAGATGGGAACATGGGCTTGAGTGTTTCTTATGTGTCATGGAGGTCCTAACCTTGCAGGGTAGGATGGGCGGGTAGTCATTTATATTTTTCATCCGATTGGCTGTCATATGTTGATTCCAGCTGCTTGATGTGCTAGTATGCTAGGTCATTATATTTTTTTGTTTCCTGAATTGCATGCATTGGGTTTGTCATCGAGTTGTGTTGATTGACTGTTGTCGTTGTTACTTTCCTGCTTTAGAAAAAAAAATACATATTGCACTGGTTATGCATCGCATGTTTTCGTAATGACGGGGGTCGTTACAAATCCTTATCTTGTGTTATGTTTTTACACCTAAATAATCATTGGAAACATGAAATTATGGGGATATGATGATGAACATTATGGTCAACTTTATTTGTCACTGGATCAGTTTAAGATGCACTAATTTCACATTTAGGACATTTCAACTATGTTGCATCTTCTTCATAATATATGTTACAATCAATATAACACAGATCACTTATTTGATACTATGTTCTTATATCTTGCAAAAACGCCCAAAATTTTTCCATAGGTGTGAGTTAAAGTATTTGAAATTGATTAAAGAATATCATCTAACAATATACACAAAAAAAATTAAACTAATATGTTAAATAGTAGATAGTGCATCCTTATTACAATTATTAAAAATAGAGAAAAATATATACCTATTAGAAAATTATTTCAAAGGAAGAGTTTTTGTTTTTATAATTACAAATAAAGAGATATCTTAATAATGAATACTAAAATAAAATAATAACATTAGTTGTTTTTTTTTTATTTCTTACATATTTGAATTTGTTTCAAAGGAAGAGTTTTTGTTTTTATAATTACAAATAAAGAGATATGCTTAATAATGAATACTAAAATAAAATAATAACATTAGTTGTTTTTTTTTATTTCTTACATATTTGAATTTGTAAGGATTTTTTAATTTTGTTATTTCTTCTATATTTTATTTCCTATATGCATCAATAATTTTATTAATCTTTAACAGTATATTCTTTATGAGTCAACATATCAATGGATCATTCTTTACTGATTAGTAAATCATTCTTCACTCATTATTGACTTTAATATTATAATTTTATTAATCTTTAACAATATATTCTTTATGAGTCAACATATCAATGGATCATTCTTTACTGATTAGTAAATCATTCTTCACTCATTATTGACTTTAATATTATTTGATATTCTTATTTGTATTAAAAAATTCAAACCAATTCTTAACTTGTTACACATTATTCACATTAATATTATTTGATATTGCTATCTATATACAAATTCAAACCAATTATTAATTTTGATAAAACAAAATATATATTGCAAACATTATTGTAATGAAAATGAATTAATAGAATTAAACATCTTAACTTGTTACACATTATTCACATTAATATTATTTGATATTGCTATCTATATACAAATTCAAACCAATTATTAATTTTTGATAAAACAAAATATATATTGCAAACATTATAGTAATGAAAATGAATTAATAGAATTAAACATAAATAAATTATATATATAAGTGAATATTTTAAAATAATAATTATATTAATTAAAAATTAATTCATAATAAAAATATTATAATAAACAAAAAAAATACTTTTATAATAAAATAAAATAAAGTCAATAATAAAAAGTACCGTAAATTTGTTTTAAGATTGATTTTTAAATATTTCTATATTTATTACTTTAACTTTATTAATTAATCAATTAAAATAAATTTATCATAATATAATATAAAAAATTAAAATATTTTTTTAAAACAAAAAATCCTCAAAAAATAGTTGTCATTGTACATATCCGTTCAAGCTCCTGCATAAAACACAAAGTTGAAGAGTAGTACAACAAAAAAATCCCTGTATTTTGTAGAGGGAGTGCAGAGTGCTTATGAACCTTAAACATTATTAAAGGAATTGTTAAAACCTTCCATCCTGAGTGTCGCTGTGAGGAGTGAAGAAATAAGGTTGCGCACGGGTTGGGCATCTCTGCTAACTTTGTGTGCATGAGAAGACGTCAAACAACATGTCAAGTCTGTTACTGAGGAGAGTGTGCCTATGGAGATGCTCCATCATGTCCCACCTCATCTCGAAGATGAGGTCCAAGTGCTCTGGCGCTAGGAAGTAAGGTGAGTGCAACTCTCAGGCAATGAATGATTTATGTGGTGGAGGCTCAACTGGTCGGTCTACCCAAGGAATTTCTTCTTAGACTATGCAAGTCGTCCCCTCCAAGGCTGTTGTTGTAGGAATCATAGGAAGACTAGTGTTGGGTCGGTCCTGGTGGTTTGGAACCGTGTAGAGGAGGGAGTCAGGTTGAACCGTAATTTGTTCCTCTGGAAAATCCTCCTCCACATAGGCCATGGGAGGCGACTTCGAATCCTTATTCCTTTGAATCAGAGCTGTCGAGGAAGAATGTGCGAGCTTGCGAAGGCGTCAGTGCCTTGCTGCATAGCAATACGAAGAGGGACCCCTCTTGGGTTTTCCATGCTCACACAACATGGAAAATATGGAAGGTCAAACGAAACTCAAAAGGAGAGCGCATAGAGATGGACAATTGAACTGAGTAGAGCAGAGCACAAATGCGAAAAAGAGTTTAATGAAATAAGCCATAATCAACCTGGAAGAAATAGAGGAGTACCAGGGAAGATGAAGTGACCTCGCACATACCTCACGTACCCATCGTCGCCCCTTTGCCATGACGCAATGAGAGCTCCATTAAACCTAAACTAGGGAGCTTGGGCGATTAATTATGTCCTCCATCCAAGAAATGAAGAATAAGGTGGTAGCAGGCCATGATGAACTACATGTTGAATGTGCCTGCTACATGGCACCCCATCTCGGAAATAAAAAAATAAAATATTATAAACATTTATAAAAAAATAAATATTATAACACTATAGTATGAAATTTTTGTTGACATTTGTAGTGAATTAAATCTATTTTATGGATTGTGTATCCACATCATCCAACTCTGTTTGAAACGATTCTTACCTAGTTTGCTGTTGAATAAAGTATGCAAATTTTAATGGGACTTTTATACTTCGAGTTGAAAATGAATATAGAAAAAATTATATTTTTATGAATTGTTTAATTGTTTTATGTTTTGATTTTTTTAAAAATTTAATAATATAAATTTACAAGAAATTACAATATTTTATTATTTAAATTACATTTTAGAAATAAATTCAGGTAATGTAAAACTTCATGCTTTAAAGATTTATATACATTTGAATTATATAAAATTAACCATTCAAATTTTTAAATTTTTTTAACAATTTCTTCACCAATTTATTGCCAAATTTCAAGAAAATATCCCAAAATAATATATACAGAAAAGAGCCAAAACGTAGACCGTTTAAAATGGGCATTCTCTGCTTAGGCTGGAACATCTCCAATATCGAGGGTATGCGGGGAACTGACACATTATTTGTTTTCGCCTGTGTGTAAGTAACCACCGGCCAAAAGAATAGAGACGCACTACATCAGGACTGCGACTGCAAGATGTTGATGGGTTCTAAGTGGGTCGCCAATAACTCGCAACACCGCCGTCTTTTTGGTTGGCGATACTTCCAATTTCGTGTCTTTTAAATGCAAAGCGCGTGAGCCAGGAAGGTCACCGTGTGGGACATCTCTGAGCTGTCCATGACACATCTCTGAGCTGTCCGTTATCCACGAAACATAGGCGGACATCCCACGTCTCTCCACTCTTAAATCTCCCGCCTAGGACCATGCTTGTCAACATTGCCCACTACTGCTAAGGACAGTACTACTCTCCTTTCTATCTCCCATTTCGTTAGCCGGACAGTTCAATTTTGTCTTCGACATTCTTTCCAAACAATCCCTGCATTTTTTTGGGTAGAAATCAGACATATTTCCAGTATGTCGTCGCCATCTGCGGAATCAGGTAGTCCCAATACTGAGCCCTATGTTGACGAATTCCATGCGTCTGTGATATTAGGTATGGGGATCAATTCCGACGAGGAATCCCAACAAACAGACTTTGTGACTAGATGGCTTACCACCTTCCCCACTAATACCTCCGCCCAGATGGAATGTGCTTTGGAAAGAGTAAACTGGGACGACATACTGCGAAGAGATGAAAATCACGGTTCAAGGGGTTTAGAATTCAGTGATGATAGTTCAACGTTGCATTTAGAAGGCCAGCTTGTTCTGTATTCTGCTTATAATTCGAATGTCAATGGTATGTTTCGTCAAACTGGGAAACAAGTTTACGGTCCATCTTTAGCTCATTACCAAGACGTAGTTCCCTACTGGCAAGAGCA
>JZKD02S1725050.1:345964-365589 GCA_000966675.3 Picea glauca
AAAAAATATTTTGACATTGTACCCCAGACTAACCTCTGGAATAGGTTAGAAGAGCTCAAAGTCCCTTTTGAGTTAAGAGCTACTGCAATAAGGATACATGAGAAAATTATTTCCAAATTTAGGAACACTGAGGGTTGGTTGAAAGAAATTAACCGTAAAATAGGAGTCAAGCAAGGTTGTCCCCTATCCCCTACCCTTTTTGACATATATATTGATAATTTAGAAGATTGTTTGGAGGATGCAGGATATGTTGGCCCGACTCGCGCTACTATAATCATCATCCTTCTTTTGTATGTTGATGATATTGTTCTTATGGTGAAGAGTCCATATGACCTAGGTGAGAAACTTATAATTCTCAAGGACTTCTTCTCTAGTATGGACATCACTGTGAACAATAACAAAACAAAGATTATGATAATTAAATCCAAAAGAATCAGCTACGATACTTTGTATATGGCAACAATAGTTTGGAAGAAGTGCCTTCATATTCACCATAATCTCAATTGGAACTATAGTGTTGAGAATATGATAAATGGAGGGTGAAAATCTTATTATGGGCTTGAAAACAATTGTAAATCGGTAGACCTTTGGCTTTGGGAAAAAAAAAACTCTTATTTCACACTCTTATCACTCTAGTTATCTTATATAGATGTGAAGCTTGGGGTTGTAGTATCCCTAGAGAATCCTGGAAAAAGGGAGAACAAATACGAAACAATTTTATAACCTATAATCTAAAAATTAAGGGAAATACGCCCTATCCTATCCCCCTCATAAAACAAATCCTTTCACTATTTAAGATAAATACTATGATTAGATACCTAACATACAAGAACAAGAAAAACAACATGGACGACAAGAGGTTCCCCAAAATTGCTTCAAAATCTAGCCAATACCACCAATGGCACAAGAAGGGATGACATAAAAATGCCAAATATTCACTAAATCATTGGGAAATACAAGAGAAAGCCATCATGTAGAATACCAATAATATTACAAATATGATGGCTTCCTCTTGTATTCCCTAAGAAATATGAAGCCATTACTAAGTGAGGTAATGTCATTAACGACACTACCTCACTTCAATATCATGTAATTAAGAAAGAAGGGGTACAATAATATTTCACTATTAGTGACTTGTTAGTGATTAAATGCAGAATGCAAAAGGTCAATGACACAAATGCTCACAAAATGCATAACTATACACTTGAGGTGTTTTATAACACAATATCTATATAATTACAAGATAGATGAAGTCTCACCAAATCTCTTGTGAAACAAAATTAAAAAATATCATCATAAAAGTGAATGATAGACAACCATTTATGTTTGTAATATCTAACGGTTCTTCATATTCATTGTTGCTAGTTAAATATTTTTTAGGTACATCTTTTTTGAGCTTGTTTTTTCCTCCTTCAAAGGTAGGGTGCTAAGCTCCAATACTATACCCTCAAAAACCTTATCATTTCCTCCCTTTGTAAGCGTAAGTGTCACCACTTCCTCCACCATATGAGATAATTTATTTTGCAAATACTCATAAGAAATCCAAAGAAGTATTGGATGGTAAATTTCCTTGGTTTCCCACATGATATTGGGTATAATATCAATGATGAGTTTGCTTGGGTATAATATCAATGATGAGTTTGCTTGGTGTAGAGAATCAATAGGGTGTCAAGGGCTATAATCACTATGGACTATGATGTGATAGATGTGAGAAAGGGATTTTTGCTTGCAAATGGCTCCTATAGTTTGAGTTGGGAAACATTTATGACATTATGAATGTTTAAGTGCACTAGAATATACCATTTGAATGAGTTGTCACTCACTTGTTGGATTGAGGTGTAAGGACCATAACAGAGGGGAAGATGCTATTGATACTTTACACACGATGCTTAGTGGATTGAGGTGTAAGGACCATAACAGAGGGGGAAGATCTTTGTGATGCTATTGATACTTTACACACGATGCTTAAAAATATAAATTAAAATAGTAACCAAATTGAAATGGAGAGGGTAACTAACGACATTCACGAAACTCCATGTACTTAGCTTGGGACCATTGTAGTGAGGCGTAAACTTGATAATGAATAGAACAAAGGCGGAGGTGTATTTTTATTTTGAAACATGATGGGAAGAAAATGATAGAGATGAAGAAATTGGAAATTAGTAAAGGAAAAGAGATTGGAACCCAAGAAAAAATTCAAATGGAGGATGATAGGTGGAAGAATGTATTGCATAAATATCATGTAGGTTATGAAGGTACATTCCATAATGTTTGTTGTGTTTGAAATTATTACAAAGATAATGGACCAAGGTATGATTGATGAATTTAGTTTTGTCATCGAAATAGGAATGGAATGTAGTATAATATCTCAGTGAGTAGTACATAAATTCCATAGTTATTCCCAAAAGTACCTAAGAAATCAACATTTTTTATAAAAATGATAAAGAGTGGAAGTCTAAAAGAATTGACATGTTAAAATGAAGTAGCAATTTGGGAAGTGTTAATAGCCTTGGTTTAATGTTAGTTTAATGGATAACATGGCCATTTATAATACTTCAATTTTAAGTCCCTTGATTAAATAATGTATTTTGTTTATTTTATAAAAGGGAAGAGTGCTCAAATAATTAAAAGAGGTTGGATTGACTAGGAAATGTAATATTTTGTTTAATAATAATAATAAAATACATCTCTCTAGATGGATAAGGACGAGTTATAGGGTCTATGATTCCACGAGAGAGGGGGATTAAGAGGATAAGTATTTATTTTATATTTTATTTACCCATTTTGGTTTTAATGGAGAATAGCATTTACAAGAGATTCTTAACTGAAGAACATGTGGTTCTTGATCTCATGTAAATTTATAAACCCATTTTTGGGTTGTTTGGGGGTTCACACTCTTCATTGTATTCTCTCTCTCTCCATTCACTCTTCTACCCATTCATCATTCATCATTCATTTTGATCTTGTCTTGGAAAAGAAAAATGAATTGTTGGAGAGACATTTTTTTATTGGTTGTAGTAATTGTTGGTGTATTCAAGCCATGAATCGATTCCCCTATGCCTGAGATGCATGGGCATGTCCTAAACTTTGCTCACAACTACAAATACTTAGAGTCCCAACATGGAGATTCTTGACTATATGCACTGGAGCCCTGGAAGGAGGTGGAAATCTTGAGGGACTATGTGGTAGAGAAGGGGGTCCATTCTCCTGGGTTGTGTAGGCTGGAGAGAAGAGAATTGATGTACTTTTGATTGTTTTGTGTTGAGAAACCTATGAGATTTTAAGTGCTCACTGGTTTGGGAAGCTGACGACACCCTGGAACTGTCCTTTTGGATTCACAACCCTCTCTAAAAGGTGACCTGTTGTTGAGATTTATAATAATGTCTATGGTTGGGTGGAACGTCCTTGGTCTACAACCAGTTGGTGATTGATTTTAATAAATATAAGTTCTTTTGTTATGTGTTTCTCTACCTGTGTATTTATTTCCGTTGAACTATATTAATTATTATATCTGAAATTCAATTTTATAATAAACTTGCATGCTTATTGTTGTTGTGCATGGCATAGTTTCCATTTATTTTATGATGTAGCATGAATTTTGATTGTGACATCCTAAAATGTCAAAGCAATTTATTTTAATGTTATTGTTTTACAAATAAATTTCCATTTATGGAAATTCATATTTGAAATTGTGAAGGCATGCAATTATTGTTTTTGTGAATGTTGGGAAAGAGTTTGACTTTCCAACTATATTTTTTTTATGGACACATGTATGATACATATATTTTTTTAAATTAAATGTTGGAAAACAAATGAAAGAACTAGTGCTATGACTCCATGAGTGAGGAACATGTTTGAGTTAATTCATAGTTGATTTTTACAAGCAACGAATTTCCCAAGGAGAGAAATGGAAGAAAAAGTCCTAGACGTTATGCTATAAAACATATGTGGGAGGAAAGACACTTCTTAGTATGTTGTGGAGATGACTATTTGTTGTTATGAGCATAAGTGGTGTTAGGAAAATGATTTTCTGAACTGTATATAAAGACAATGGCTAAGGAGTGATGCTCGGTTTTCCCTTATCAAGTCATGGTCAAGATAGAGGGTGATTGAGATAAGTAATCTTGGTTGGTTGTTCTGTATCTAAGATTGCGTGGAAAGTGGTTATTCCATTTGTTTTCCAACATCACGGTTTCAAATATGTATTTTTTTAGATCTCTTTTTATTAATGTTAAATGTTAAATTTTTACCGTACATAATCTGATCTACATAGTTAGAGTTTATTGTTTAATAGAGTTTATAATACATAATCTGATCTACATACATAATCTGATTTACATAGTTAGAGTTTATTGTTTAATAGAGTTTATGGACAGAATGTATATGAATGTTACAGGATTGAACCTGTATAGATGTATCTTATGGTTTTGCTGTGATTAATGATTCATATGTAGCTACATAATTTATTTGTATGCTAAATGATTGAATTTTTATAATTGAATACATGTTACGTTGATTAATCACTTTATGATTCATAAATACATCTACTTAGAATTTTATATTCTAGTTATAATCCTGAGAAAAGGAGGACTCAAGAAAACCTGCGTTATTATACAAATCCCAATTTCTGGTAAGTTAAATAGTCTATTTATAAAATACTAGATAGCCTTGGAATTATTTAATTACTTCATGCATAAAAGAAGAAAGAATGTTTTGACCATTTTATAGGAATGGGAGAATCATGGTTCCTGTCAATGCTATTGAGGCTTCTAAATTACCAAGTAGACCAAATGCAGGCAAATAAGAGGAAATTACAGAACTAAAACAGCTAGGAGAAAAAATTATATACTAATACATTTGTGAGTGTAAAATCCTACATATATTAAGATCGGGAGGAATCGATAATTTATCTTGAATAAAAAGAGATACTCTAAACAATATTCTAAATGCTATTCGTCTATATAATTGTTTGAATTGGAAGTATGAGAAATTTTGTTATGGTTAAAAAGAAAATCCAAGATAGCTAAAGTATATTTTTGTACATATATGGCACCAGGTGTATAGAGCACGAGAGCAGGGTGGATTCGATATTTATACAATAAGTACATATAAACTCCCATATGTATAAAGATCTAAAATATGAATTATTAATTAAAGACACGAATCTGGGTGTTCGGTCGAGTAAGTTTAATGAAAGATTTTTTTAAAATGAAGACGGAATGTTATTCACACACAGAAATGTCACATGTCTTTCTTATCTAACGGGAAACAAATTTCCGTATTCTTCATCAAATAAAAGGACGAACCTTAGAATACTTTTACATAAGATACGAAAAAATTAAAAAAGAAACCAGGGTTCAGAGAAGACTGTCTATGAGCTCCAGAGAACTAAATCAAGGTCTCGTGTAATAAAGATTAAGAAAAATAGTTCGCCCTTAATGGAACCTGTATAGGAGTTTGGTACCGAGATCTATATTGAAATATAAGAAAATTTAATCATACAATTTAACAAGTTTACCTTTCTCTATGTATGAGGGAGTTTCGTAGTGATTCAACCCCTCGACCGGTCCAAATTTGAATATGGGGACCTAGGAAAGTCTAAGAAGAACCTCAACGCTCTCATGGGTTCTCTTGCACTCACAAGAGAACCATCATTAGTTTTTAAACTTTTCAGTATATAGTATTAGTAAAGAAAGCAAAGTAAAGTGGCAGAAGAATTCAATGTCTAAGCAAGATAATTGCCAGAATTTGGTTGATATTTTCATAGTATTAGAAATTAAATTTCAATTTGAATTTAGAAATAAATTTTTATTTATGGAAAATCTTAATTTAGAGATTTATTTACATTTATGGAAAATATGAATTTAGAATTTTGGATTATGTAATTATTATTTTATGACTGTTGGAAAAATATTTGACTTGTCCAAATGTCATATTTATTGGACATATGTATGAGACAAACTTTTTAATAAATTAAATGCTTGAAGACAAATGGAACAATCAGGTTAAAAATAGCTCACTATGACTCCATGAGTGGGGAACAGGTTTGAGTCAACTCATAGCTGATTTTTACAAGTGACAGAAGTTGAAAATTTGGATTTGTAAAGATGTGAATTTCTCAAGGAGGGAAATGAATGGAAAGACCTAGGCATAAGATAAATACAACATATATAGGAGGCAGGACGCGACAGGACGCTGCCTAATATGTTGGGGAAAATGGAGAGTGGTTATGTTGTTATGAGCACATTTGGTGTGAGGCAAAGCATTTTATGATCTATTGAATGTGACAATATATAAGGAGTAGTCAATTCTCCCTTGTGGAGTCATGGTCAGGCTAAGGGGTTATCGAGACAAGTGATCGTGGTTGTTCTGTTCTACGGTTGGGTGGAATGTGGTTGTTCCATTTGTTTCCCAACATCAGTATTTTAGATATGTATCTCACCTATGTACTTTATTGTTGATGTTATATTATGGATAGTATCTAGTGGTTAAACTCTCTTACGTTATATATATATTTAAGTAAATCGGTTTAAAATGGATTGTGTAGCCATGTTAGATTGTAGCTTACTACTATGTAAGAGTACCTATAGTGGTGTTTTCGCTGAATCTCTCTGTGTGTGTGTGTGTGTGTAGATAAATAGAAAAATTGTGTAAATATGGATTTGGGCCATTATGAATCTATATTCTTAATTGGTGTACATTATTGTGCAAAAATAAAATACTTCAGAAAGAAAAGTGTAAACATACTGTATTTTATATTACTATTTTGCTGAGTATAAAGAATAAAAGTCTCAAATATATTATGTCATCTATTACCCAAGGAATATATTTGATACAACGAATTGCAGAATATATGACTAATGAATATATGACAAATTGTAATTTATTACAGTCAAAAGGTCACTCACCAAAAATATTATAGTTTGAGTTCCTTAGGCATAATAACTCCATATCTAATCTAAACAAAGACTTTAAAGTACTACAAGAACTATCTCCAAGTGTGCTTGGACTAGCGAAGTAAAATTGGAACTCAAATACCTTTGTGGATGGTCAATCTTCTTCACCAAGTGCATTTCTTTTTATTTCGACCTACAAAGCAGTAACACAATATTATTAACATATCACTATGGTACAAGACATTAAATAATAATATAAATGACAGAGTCAAAGCATACTTATCTGAAATCATGATTGATTTCCATTGAGTCAATGTGGCTTTGCGAAGTAGTCAATCCACAACCTAGCAAGGGGAGCAGGTGTGAAATCCATCTGATGAGATTCCCTCGCAAGACAAAGGGACCCATCATCAGTTTATATACATGCGAAATTACTACTCGTGCAAGCAATAAAACATAAGAAAAAATTCTACTTAAGTACACTAACCTTGATATCATATAGTTTATAAGTTTTAGAGAGTAAAAGGAATACCAACATAAAACAAGAGTAAAATTATAATAACCAATGAGTATTGCTTTGAAGAAGAGTAACCAAAATTCTTACAGAGGACCCAAGTTACTGTGAGAAATAACACTTTAAACATAAGTACCTTTATGCAAAGACAAGAATAATACTTACAGTAAATGAAATAGTAAGTACAAAATAAGGACAAAGATTTACCATTCGCGATTTGGACATTTTTATACAAGTTATATGATTAAATAAATTTAAATCGTGAAATACCACAATGACGCTTTGGAGGCAATTTGAGTATGTGAATATTTCAGTAGAGACCTAAGTTTTTATTAAAAACGAAGAAAAGTATTGGTTTAATCAAACAAGAAAATCCTGTAGGTTTTAAACAAAGTCACCGAAGGCACACTGGATCCTCAAACTTGTGGATGATTTGAACCATAATCGTCAAGCTAGTATTAAAGAGAATTGGTCATGGATGTTTAATGGAGACAGAGAAAGATATTTTTTTTCTCAGAAAAGATATATGTTAACCAGGAACTTTATATAAAGAGGCGTTGCTATCATTTTCAACGATTAAGGGTTTTTATTCTTTCCCTATAAATTACAGAGTACAATTATAAAATTACAAACAGAGTTAAATAAGCGAAGTCTATAACAAATATTTAAGTGTGTGAAGTTCGAAGAGCACAACCGAAGTTAGGAATGAAAGTAATTATTATTTGACCACGACTTTGACCTAGGGTTTACTCGTTAGGCCCTTAAAACTGTCGTTTATTTTTTTTCCTTACATAGAAACCTCCAAAAAAAACAAAGGCCATGGGTTATAAAAAGTATATACATAATTAACTATCATACCTATCACCTTGGAAATCGAAAATGAGCACAGATGAAGGCCGATATTGTATGGGTATTATCCCATAGAGAACACACAATTGCATAGACAGAGAAACATTCCAGAAAGAACACATGTTCTGCATAGACAAGGAAATATGTCCACAAAGAAACGTATTGGTTGGGAAAAGAAATATTTCCACAGAGAACACACGTTCTACATAGACAAAGAAATATTTTCATAGAGAACACGCGTTCTGCATAGGTAGAGAAATATTTCCATGGAGAAATGCATTTACATAGACAGAGGAATATTTCCACAGAGGACACATGTTTGCATAGACAGAGGATTGTTTCCACAGAGAAATACATTTGCATAAACAGAGAAATATTTCCATAGAGAACATGTGTTTGCGTAGAAAGAGTAATATTTCCACAGAGAACACGCGGTTACTTAGACAAAGAAATATGGTACGGGGAGCACAAATTGAATAGACCAAGAAATTTTGATGCAGAGAACATAATAGGTTACAAGAATAAGGAGTGGTACAGAGCACAAGTGCAAGGAAAAACACATAACTCAAGAAATCCCATTTAAAAACTATATTACAGAGACAACAAGGTACTTACCACACTGATGGAGTGTCTTGACACCAGGTTCGAACGCCATTACAAAGCTGAATACAAACATCGGTCGCATATGGTGCAGAGATGAAGTGTTTTACCAAATGAAGAGGAAACTACGAAGAAATGTGGATATCTCGAGCCCCTCCCTAGCGAAGTAAAAATGATTGTACACCCCACACCTCTACCATGTGAACCAACAGAAGTGGCGAGCCCACATTGGGAGGTTCCCTGTTGTTGTCACAAGAGTTGACTCTAGGCTGTAATAGAGCCAAGCCTTAACACATTTTAAAAGAAAAAATTATTAGTTGTTCGGAGCTTGACTTGGGTTGCAGCAAGCCAATCCATGAAAATTGATTTAGAGTGTACTTCTGACCTAATACACTAAGAGAGGGCTCTCTCAACATCCAAAGGCTCTTTACTCAAGAATATTCAGTAATCACAGTAAGAAGGCCAGATTTCTTATCAGAGAAGATTTTTGATAAGGTTGGTGGTTACACAGATTTGAAAAGACCTATTGGGCGATGGAGTCAAGTGAAAACCAAAGAAAAAAGATAATAGCAATGATCGTATTACTTGTGGAAAATGAGGCAAAGTAAGTCTATCTTTCAACAATTGATAATCATGATATAGTAGCAGAAAAAGAAAAGGAAAAGATCATCACAGTGAAAGCATCTAACAAGGATGAATTTTCACTACAACTTTAGAGGAAAATGACTGAAGGCTAATAACTAGATGCAGAGCACTTATCTTGAGTGGATTTTGACTAGTCACCATCGAAACACAACACATATCAACTGTGTGTAAGGAGCGTGTAAAATGAATTCCAAACAAATTTTAACTCAGTTGATAAAGAAAGAGATAGACAATATGACAATGACAAAAAAAAGAACATACTGAAAGAATCGACTGTGATGAATCTCACAATATCAAGTGAACATGTCTCTCCTGTATTACTCCATTCCGGGTTTTCAAAATAACTCTGCTTTCAATAGGAGCCCTCTTCCAAAAGAGGTTTCCCCCAGCCCCCTCTTTTTTATTACAATGGATGAACCTTTATATAAATTCCCTCTCTCAAGGAGGTTGAATCCTCGTCATAGGATACCTAACTGAAAATGAACTAACTTCAACTAATCACAACAATAATTGAACCAACTTATGTTAAAAGCACAAATAATTCCTAATTTTTAGCGAACTGTCTATAGCAGTGCATGCGTTTGATTTGCCTTCACACACACAATTTGTAGTGATGGCCACATGTTCCTTATATGAGGAAATTTCTATTCAGTCTGGAGCCAAGCTAGTAAGCCTTGAGTTGTCCATCTACTCTTGTTCCTTTGAAGAGATTCCCGACTGAAGTGTTGAATTCTGATAGTTGCGGTTGATTATGCCTAGCTACATGAGAATAAATTAGTGGACATTTTTACAGTGAACCTCTATATTAAACAACAATCCTGAAGTCGACCAATCATCTGGAGTGACCCGTGACTATGAACCATGACTTATGATGCGCACGATTTTACTTACTCATGTGTATTGGAACGGAGTCTCAACTTTCGGGTTTTTGGAGTAAAAGAGGAGGAGCTCATTCTTCTACCGGTTAAATTTCTGAAAATGCAACTAGGTCTGGAACTTTGCCAATCGACGTTTTACACATAAGACAGAACCTCAATCCCTCTGCGTTTGTGTGTAAGCTGGAACCCTGATTTCAGGTTTCAGGAAAGGAGAAGTAGTCATTTAAAACTCTAAGTCGACCGAATTTATGAAATAGAGCTCGGCATATAATACTATTCCTGTGGTTTTTCGGGTGTGTAGTGCACCCCTTTTGGGTCTCCTTCTTTTCTCCCTGTGAATTAACGCTTGGTGTATTCAATCGCTTAAATACCAACGTTTTCGTCCATTGATGTTTCCAAAACAAGCATAAAACATTTGTCCAAAGGAACTATTTTTTCATCTCCAGGCAAGTTCACCGGTTTTAGCAACATATTTCTCCAGTTAAAAAACCTGCGAAGGAAGCACCTCTTCACATGACGATGGATGTGGGAGAAAATTTCCAGAGAAACTACAAACATTCTATGACTTGTCCATGGATTGAAATGGACCCTGAGGTAAGACAACAAAGAGAGAAGGTTCCCTCGTCTCCATTTCCTGTGTTTTCTTTGGGAATAGAAACCGAGACATATTTTTGGTCCTTTCTGCATAAAGGCAAATGGACTTCTTCATCGTGGTAGGTATTTTTCAACACAAAATTCTTGAAAAAGGGATTCATGTCAAAGTAAAAATCAATCTTGAAATCTTTGGGGTTATCAATTTTGCACCACTTAATCTCCTTTATATACTTTAGAGCACCTTCACCACGATTTGTTATCTGTACTGAAAACACTTCGTTGGTCTTCATTGCAGTGAGCTAAAACTCGGGAACTCCTTTTTCTTCTTCTTTGTTCTCATCAGTTGTAGTATTATTCTCAGGCTCGTCCTTTCTTTCAACATTAGTGATACCATTTACAATTTCAAATCGCTTTGAATATAGTGGATCATATGAATTTTGATATTTAGCTTCCAACACTGCTCTTTCCTCGAAGAATTTTTCTTCAAGTTCATCATGTTTGCTTTGCAATGATGATACTCGATCTTTTACAGAGAGAGAAAGAGAATCAAGAAAACCAAATTGTTGTCCAACAAGGTGTTGCAAATTATCCTTTAAAATTTTTCCAATAATGCATCCCACCTGAACGTGTTGCTTCCATGCAGGGAATATTTTCATCATTTTAATCACAAGCCTAGCAAGTTGCCTGCACATTTCTCCATGTAACTTAGCATCATTAGCAGCTGACAAGAATTACTCTATATCAGCCTCTATTGTTCCTATCCACTTAAAAGGCGGAGTCAAACAACATTACTTTAACATACAACCTCGGCAATAAATGGATGAGAGTCCTATTGTTGCGCCAAGGAGCTCCTGCCCTGCTTTAAAATTTTTTGATTGGCATTTCTTGAAATTGTAAATTTCCTTTTTGTTTATTTAACAGGTTCAAATGCTCTGAAATAAAATCCTCTACTACCAACATAAACAGATCGCTTTACAGGAAAGGACACTTGGCCAAAGCTCAAGAGGTAGTGGAGGCAAAGTTCAAAGATTCCAAAAGCAACTGGACGAAGTAGTCATGTGACTTTCCTCATTCAAATATTTGTGGTTGAGACAGGTAGAAATAAATTCTACACCATTTGCTTGCCTTTGTGGAAAGAATGACATATTAGAAGCATCTGCATATTGCAAGTGTTATTGTGCCTCATTTAAAATAGAGACGTTACACTTACAGTGAGAGACCTAGAACACGAACTTTCTTCCAAAAAGGCCCTACAACATCTTCAACAATATGATGCAAGTTAGAGGTAATTTGGAGTTGAGATCCCTAGTTGATTAATAAGCTCGATGCGATTCTCAAACACATTTTGGATAAAGACATTGAGTAGAACAATTTCCAATATCTATTACAACACCTGTCATGACAATTATGGAGGGTACTGGACAACGCCATCACCATTAATAGGTTGGCCATATCATAAATGAAAACATGATAGAATAACCTAGGTTCAATACTGATGTGTCGTTCACTTCACCTTCATATTTTGAATCACTTAAATGTTGAGTTCTAGGTTAGAACTAGGCGTCAGGTGGATTCCTGTTAACTTACGTGCTCGGTGTTAACTCCTACGTAGTATTTAAATTGTATGCAACTTCAAACTTATCCCTTGATACTATGGGAAGTTTAACCATAAAGTGTTATATTATGGTAAGACTCATGTTTTGGATACAGTAATGCCCTCTTATGTGGATTGTAAACTGTAATAGTGACGACTCCTAGTCCGCTAGGGTCATCAACTATGTTATAACATATGTCAATATTACTATGTTAAATAAATACTTGTAACCAAACTATAACATAGGATTACAACATGCCAAGTATGGATAACATAATTAAAAGGTAAGCCTAATATGCTATGAGGTGAACCCTATGATATGAACCTTGGTAGTCATAGTTACCTTTTAATAATATAGTTAATGTATGACTTTAAGATCAGTTGCAGGGGAAATTTTGATTATGAGTTAATCTAATGGAGTTGTTTTGTTTTAATTTAATACTAGCAACAATAAGTTCTTTTGTTGTACCGTAAACCTTCTACAAACTTTCAGTATGTATACTCCAACATAGTAAGTCGTTTATGTCTATAAACAGTGTTATATATATACAAAGAAATACTTTAATGTGTCGTGAACAATTATTTTATAGACACTAGTTCCCTGATCATAATTTTTTTTTTTTTTTTTGTGAAATATGGGGTACATTACATATGGTATCAGAGTTGTAGGTTACACTGCTTGGATGTCAGGAAAACACCAGAATTGTAATTTTACTTTTCTTTGATGAAAAAAATATAATGAACATATTTATTGTTACAAACTGAAAATATTTTTCTATTGTGAAAATGTCAGCACATAATGAAGAAGGAAACATACTTGAGGGGAATCAAAACCAAGAAATTCCTAGAGACCCAGATCATAACAGTGAAGGGAGTTCAACCACTCATGTCTTAGAAATGATGAGAAACCTTATCGTGGAATTACAAGTATTTAAAGCGGATAACAAAAAGTTGAATAAATCACAGGAAGACCAGCTGGAAATAAATTAAATGATGCTACACAGTATAGTAACAAAGAAGAGTCCAAAAGACAATGAAAAAGAAGAAGAGGTCAACAAAACTTCCTCTAAGAAATCTAGTCATGAAACAAAAAAAGAGGATAGTTCTTCCGAAGACACACACCAGACAAAAAACAAAGTTGCCACAAATAGAAAAAGAAAACAAGTGGACCACCTAGAAGGTGAGTTCAAAAGGATAAAACCCTCCACCTTCGATGGAGAATCTAGGATTGGCGAGGAAGCTAAAGCATGGTTTTTAGATATTAAGAATTACTTTCAGATTTATAACTATTATAGTAATATGAAAGATAGAATGGCCATTTACAATTTAAAGGGAAAAGAAAGTATCTGGTGGAAAGACCTGAAATTACCAAAGGGATTGAAGAAAAATGAATGGAATGGTCAAAATTCAACAGGTATTTCAAGAAGAAGTACTTATCAGAAATTTATTATGAAATAAAAACTAAGGAATTTTACGAACTATGACTATGAAAAATGGCCATGGACGATCTGATAAATAAATTATTAGATATGTTGAGGCTTGTACCATACATCAAAGAAGACAAGGTAAAAATACAAAGGTTCTTAAGATGTCTACCACAATATTACAAGGATAGAATTGAATTTGACAATCTTAAGTCTTTAGATGAAGTATTTAGAGAGACTCAAATGTGCTATGATCAATATAAACAAAGATCTGAAATTCCCAAGGCATGGAAAGATAAGAAACATGATAAAATGAACCAATGTAAGAAAGGATTCCAACCAACCCATTTTCGTAACATGGAAAAGGGTTTTCAAAGGAAAGAATATCACTATAATACATAGAATACCCAAGGGGGAAGTAAACTAGTTAATCTGGGATTCAAGAAAGTTGGGGACAACCCCAGGGAACCATTGAAATGTTGGGAGTGTGGAGAACCCCACCCGAGGAGAAATTTTCCACGCTTAAATCCCACATAAAGAAATTTAGTTTGTAACCTTCAAGAGGCTTCAACAGTTGATACATTGGTAGAAGAGTGCATAAAATAAATGCATCTCTGTATGGCAGACAAACAAATCATCAATCCACTATTGTGGAAGTTGAAGGTAAAATTTATTCCCACAATGTTTCTATACTAATTGACTGAGGAGCTAGTCTGAGTTATATTACTCCAGATTTAGTAGAATTGAACAAGTTAAAGAAGGTAAAACATGCTAAATATTTCTTAGTATATCTAGCAATGGGGACCAAAAGAAAGGTAACATATTTTATTTTTTATTGTGAACTCAACATAGATGGTCAAAGTACAAAGTTAAATCTGAACATATTACCTTTGGGGTTTTACGATATAATTTTTCAAATGGACTGGTTAGAAAAACATAAAGTGATATTAAATTGTTACGAAAAGTCGTTTGTGTATAAAGATGAAAATAATATAGCTAGAATAGTACAAGGAATAAAAAAACCAGTTTCTGTTAGGCAAATATCAGCGATGCAATTTAAGAAATGTATGAACAAAGGTTGCCAAGTATATGTTGTTCAAGAAACTAATCTCCTAGAGGAAGAAAGAGAACCAAGTTTAGAAGACTTTGCAGTCCTACGTGGGTTCAAAGACATATTTGTAGATGAAATACTAGAACTACCTCCAAAGAGAGAGATATATTTCTCTATCGATCTACTACCTGGAATGCCCCGGTGTGAAAGACACCTTATAGAATGAGTCTACTCGAATTAACAAAAATGGAAATTCAGATACAAGAACTATTAATTAAGGAATATATCAGACCAAGTGTTACACCTTGGGGACACCAATTTTATTTGTTAAAAACAAAGATGGAACTTTGAGACAGTGTATTGTCTATTGACAATTGAATAAAATGACGATTAAGAATAAGTATCCTTTACCTAGGACTAACAATCTCTTTGACCAGGTTGGAGGAGAAAATATATTCTCTAAGTTAGATTTAAGGACTGGTTATCACCAAGTCACGATAAAGGATGAATATAGAAATAAAAAAACATTTAGAACACGTTATGGACATTATGAATTTGTAGTGATCCCGTTCAGGTTTACTAATGCACCAACAACCTTTATGTGCTTGTTGAATAGTATATTCAGCCAATATTTGGATAAATTTGTGTTGGTTTATATCGATGACATTTTAGTTTATTCAAAAATTGAAGAAGAACATGAAGAACATCGGAAAATGGCATTACAAACTATAAGAGAACATAAGTTATATGCTAAATTTGATAGATGTGATTTCTACCAAAGAAAGATATAGTATTTAGGGCATGTAATATCAAAAGATGGTATTGCAGTGAACCCAGAAAAGATTAAATCCATTATGGAATGGCCTATTCCTAAAGATGTAGCAAAAATAAGTTCATTTATGGGGATTACTGGTTATTATAAGAGGTTTATTGAAGGATTTTGCAGAATTGCATATCTGATTACATCACTACAGAATAAGGGAATAAGGTTTATTTGGTCGCTAAAATGTCAAGATAGTTTCGATAATCTAAAAGGACCATTAACTACAAACCCTATCCTAAAAGTACCAAACCCCTATAAAGAATTTATAGTTTGTGTAGATGCGAGTAAAGAGGGATTAAGAGGTATGTTAACATAGGATGGACACGTCATCTGTTATGAATCACATAAATTGAAAGAACATGAATGAAACTATGTGACTCACGATTTAGAATTATCAATTGTGATTCATGCATTAAAATTTTGACCGCACTATTTAATGGGAAGGAAATCTTTATTACTAACCGAAAACGGTGGTGTAAAACATTTGTTTAGTCAACCACATCTCAATACAAGACAAGGGAGATGGCTAGCCTTTTAAAGTGAGTTCAATTTTGAGGTATGACACATCAAGGGTAAGGAAGACAAAGTTGCAGATGCACTAAGTTGGAGGATTAGCAGACTCTATGAAGTAAGTATCAACAACGCAGAAAATGATATCGAACAAAGAATAAAATATTCAAGTTGTAATGACAAAAATTAAATCAAAACAACAACATAATTGCAAGGAAAAGCAAAAAATATGAACAAAACAGATCTGAGTATAGATAAAAATGGACTGTTAAGGAAATGCAAGACAAGGGATATGGTTAGCCTTTTCAAGTGAGTTTGATTTTGAGGTACGACACATCAAGGGTAAGGAAGAAAAAGTTACATATACACTAAGTCAGAGGACTAGCGGACTCTATGAAGTAAGTATCAACAAAGCAGAAAATGATATCGAATAAAGAATAAATTATTCAAGTTGTAATGATGAATATTAAATCAAAACAACAACATAATTGCAAGGAAATGCAGAAAATATGAACAAAACATATCTGAGTATAGATAAAAATGGACTAATTTAAAGACGACACTTCTTGATGAGTTACACAAAAATCCGTATTCCGGTCATCCAAGATACCAGAAAATGATAACATCATTGAGAAAATTGTTTTATTGGCCTAACATGAAGAATGAAACAACTGAATATTTGTCTAAATGTTTAGATTGTCAATAGGTAAAGGATGAGCATCAACATCCGACAGGTCTGTTACAACCTATGCCTATACCCAAATGGAAATGGGAAATTATTTTGATGGAATTCATCACAAGTTTTCCTTAGACTCAAAGACAAAATGACTCAATTATGGTAGCGATGGATAAACTAAGTAAATATGCACATTTTATACTTGTGAAGTCTACATACAAAGCGATTAATATCGTTGAAATTTTTATGAAAGAAATTTTTAGGTTACATGGAATTCCTAAAATGTTGATTTCAGATAGAGATGTCAAATTTACATCCAATTTTTGGAAAAAATTATTTGCATGTTTGAATACTAATTTGAATTTCAGCACAAATTTCTATCCACAAAATGAATGAACAAATCAAATTATCGAATACATGTTGTGGATGTACATAAGAACGAAGCCAACTAAGTGGGAAGAGTATATGCACTTAGTTGAGTTCTCTTACAACAATGACTATCAGGATTTAACTAAGATGAGTCCCTTCAAAGTATTATATGAAAAAAAATGCACAACCCCGATCAGTTGGGATAATCTAGTTGAGAGGATTATAGTAGGACCGAAAATGCTACAGGAAATGGAAAGAATGGTAAAGAGGGTACAAAAGAACTTGAAAGAGGCACAAGACCGACATAAAAGCTATGCAGATCTAAAAAGAAGACATCAGGAATTCAACATTGGGGAACATGTATATCTAAAATTCAAAGAAAGAATAATCTCTCTAAAGCTAGGAAGTTGTTCCAAGTTGGCACCAAGATTTTGTGGCCCCTTCAAGATTTTAACCCGAATTGGACCCGTGGGATATCAACTAGCGCTTCCTGCAAATCTAAAAGTTCATAAAGTTTTTCATGTTTCATTATTGAAAAGATATATTCATGATCATACTCACATCATTGATTGGAACATGGTGCAGGTGGAACCAGAAGGTGAGTTCCAAGCGGAACCTTTGTTCATTCTAGGCAGGAAATAAGCAATACTTCGGAACAAAGCCATCGTCCAAGCAAAATTGCAATGGAAGAACTTTAGTCCTGAGGAGGCCACTTGGGAGTTGGAATAAAATATGCAGAAATATTATCCAATCATGTTCCGAGAATTGATTGAACACTGAGGATAGTGTTGTACTTAAGGGGGAAAGGATGTGATATCCTCAAATTATTAGAAATTAAATTCCAAGTTGAGTTTAGAAATAAATTTCCAATTATGGAAAATACAAATTTAGAATTTTATTTCCATTTATGGATTATGTAATTATTATTTTATGACTGTTGGCAAAAAAATTGACTTGTCCAAATGTCCTCTTTTATTGGACACATGTATGAGACAAATTTTTTAATAAATTAAATGCTGGAAGAAAAATAGAACAACCCAGTTAAAAATAACTAACTATGACTCCATGAGTGGGGAACAAGTTTGAGTCAAATCAGAAATGATTTTTACAAGTGGAAGAAGTTTAATTCGGCTACTAGAAGCCCCTAAAAATCAGAGATTTGTAAATATGCGAATTTCCCGAGGGAAAGGAATGGAAAGACCTAGGCACAAGATAAATACAACATATTTGGGAGGTGTAACATTCTTCTCTGGCGCACTGAGAGAACTTATTCTTTGAGGACACTTGCTCACAAGTGATCCGAATTATTATGCTATTAAAACTTTTGATTTTGATTATGAGGCATTATGGGATGAGGACATGTTATTTTACCGCCTCGACATAGACAGGTGCTATTGACTCGGTTTTATTGAGTGTGCAAGATTTTGGACCTCGAGAATGCAGAGGCATCAATGGAATCCCTTGGACTCTGGATCGAGTCAGGGAGTGTACCATTGGGGTTTGATTTTTTTACTGTTATATTAGTGCATCTGATTAGATGATATGATATGGATATGTTCTGACATGATTTGTCGATGATGCAGGTTGACGATAGCTTTCCAACAAGACTCACATGTGGAGTAAAGGGGTCACACACGACGACCAAAGATGTTGAGGGAGAGGTGTGGACAACAGCCCTGCCACAACCTACTAGCACTCTTGTCATGACTCGAACTGTAGGTTAACGTTTACCTAGTTATAGAGGACCCACGATGCCGTGAGGGCAGATTGCGACAGTCGCTCATGATGATTCTAAGGGGATCACAATAAGGCGGGGGCATTATTCCTTAGAGGCCCTTAGTCTCCCACAAGTTCACCTAGCAGAGTATTGACTCCAGGGGTTTTTGATGTCTACCAAGTCAGTCAAGAGGCGAGTGACACCCTTGGAGCACGTGGTGCATCCTGAAGGGCACGTCACGCAAGAAAAATGGAAAGAGGCGAGTGGCAACCTTGGAGCACGTAGTGCGTCCTAAAGGGCACATCACGCAAGGGAACAGATGAGGCGAGTGGCACCCTTGGAGCACCTAGTGCATCCTAAAGGGCACGTTGCGTTGTTTTGATAAATGAATGAACCTAGACGGCCTTAGGATGAACAATGTGATAAGAATTTTTAAAAACTTTTTCCCTAATAAAATGTCGCCCATCACGAAAATTAAGGTCTAG
>JZKD02S1725050.1:372215-388103 GCA_000966675.3 Picea glauca
CTTGCGTTAAACGAGAAGGGATTAGCGGAAGGTTTAGAACACCTTACGATGGTGAGAGAGTTTGCGGACATATTTCCAGAGGAGTTACCTGGGATGCCGCCAGAGAGGGAATTGGATTTTATTATAGACCTAAAACCAGGAATATAACCGATAGCTAGAACGCCTTATCGGATGTCAACCCCGGAATGACAGGAGTTGAGAATGAAACTGAAGGAGTTGCTAGACCTGGGACTGATACATCTTAGTGTGTCATCGTGGGGTGCACCTATTATTTTCATATGAAATAAGGATGGGTCATGGAAGCTCTGCATTGACTACTGTCAATTGAACACGACCACGATCAAGAATCAATATCCATTGCCGAGGATTGATGATCTGTTCAATCAAATGAAGGGTGCCACGATGTTCTCAAAGATCGATTTCCAATCAGGGTATCACTAGTTATGGATTAAGGAAGATGATGTCCCTAAGAACACCTTTAAGACGAGGTTTGGACATTACGAGTTTATTGTTTTACCGTTTGGACTGACAAGCGCCCCAGGGGTATTTATGAGTTTGATGAATGGGGTGTTTCGTGAGTACTTGGACAAGTTCATCCAAGTATTCATTGACGATATTTTGATTTACTCTCGGACGATAGAGGAGCATGAAAAGCACTTGTGCTTGGTACTACAGTATCTGCGAGAGCACAAATTGTATGGGAAGTTATCCAAATGCTCCTTTTATCAATCGAAGATCCACTACTTAGGGCACGTCATCTCCGATGAAGGTATCGCTGTGGACCTAGCAATGGTTGAGGCCATTATGGAATGGCCTGCGCTGACAAATGTCCCGCAAGTGCGTAGCTTCATGGGTTTAACAGGATACTATCAACGGTTTGTCGAGGGATTTTCGAAGATAGCAAATCCGATCATGGAATTGCAAAAGAAAAACCAAAAGTTTGTTTGGACCGAGAAATGCGCGGAAGAATTTTGGACGCTCAAGGAGTTGTTGACAACAACATCGACACTAAAATTCCTAGACATGGATGTGGACTTCTTGGTATGCACTGACGCATCCAAGGAAGGCTTAGGCAGAGTCTTGATGCAAGATGGATGAGTAATCGCTTACATTTCGAGGAAACTAGGAAGGCATGAGGAGAACTACGCGATGCACGATTTGGAGTTGTTAGCCATCGTATATGACTTGAAGGTTTGGAGACACTAACTTGTTGGACAAAAATTTGAACTAAAGGCTAACCACTATCGACTACAACACATTTTTACGCAAAGAGACCTGAACGCACGACAACGGCATTGGTCGGAATTGCTTAGTGAGTACGACTTTGAGATTACTTACATAAAAGGAACAGTGAACCGAGTAGCAGACGCATTGAGTCGGAGACTATGCATCTTTTCGGTGCTGCCTCTTCATACGAATCTATGTGAAAAGATTCTAACCTTACAGCATGACGATGACTGGTACAAAGAGGTCGAGGGTTTTATCGAGCAAAACACAATGATGGTACCACAATTTGAAGGATTTTCATTTGATAGCGATGGTTTATTGAGGTTTAAAAATCATATCTACGTACCGTTGAATGACGAGTTGAGGATGTTGATCCTAAGCGAGGCTCATAGAGAAGTTTACATGGCTCACCCTAGAGTCACATATATGAGGGCAGACCTTAAACCCTTCTTCTTTTGGAAGGGAATGAAGGCAGACATAGTCAACTATGTGGTCAGATGTCTAGAATGTTAGCAGGTAAAGGCTGAACATAGGCACCCAACAGGATTACTACAACCACATGCTATTCTGGAATCAAAATGGGAGGTTATTTCGATGGATTTTATTGTTGGATTGCCACTGACAGCAAGTAGACATGACTCAATTTTCGTAGTAGTAGACACTATGACGAAGAGTGCTCACTTTATTCCTGTATGTACCACGTATCAGGCACTTGACATAGCTAGAGTTTTCATCAGTGAGATTGTGAGGCTACATGGCGTGCCTAAGAGGATTATATCTGATCGAGGATCGGTGTTTACTGGACAATTTTGGATGAGTTTCCAAGAGGCCTTGGGAACCCAACTTAACTTTAGTAGTGCGTATCACCTGGAGACTGAAGGGCAGACCAAACGAATGAACCACACCTTGGAGGACATGTTGTGTATTTATGTGATGAACCAACAAAAGCATTGGGAAGAATTCTTGCGACTAGTGGAGTTCGCTTACAACAACAGTTACCAGAGCACCATTAAGATGGCACATTTTGAGTTTCTTTACGGGCGACTATGTCGGACGCCTTTGAGTTGGGATTGGATTGAGGATAGGGTCCTGGTAGGACCAAAAGTGATCCAAGAAATGGAAGAGAAAATGCAAACAATAAGACAAAGGATTAAAGAAGTGCAGGATCGACAAAAGAGTTATGTCGA
Source organism: Picea glauca (assembly GCA_000966675.3). Classification (NCBI taxonomy): domain Eukaryota; kingdom Viridiplantae; phylum Streptophyta; class Pinopsida; order Pinales; family Pinaceae; genus Picea; species Picea glauca. Next base: position 374,630 of record JZKD02S1725050.1, read on the forward strand.
TGTGCACTATGTCGACCGTAGTTACGAGTTCGGTGATCGAGTCTTCTTATGGATTAAACCACATAAAAGTTGGATCAAGTTTGGGAAGGGAGCTAAAATCTCTCCTAGGTTTGTGGGACCTTTTGAGATTGTGGAGAGAAAGGGGCTCGTGGCCTATCGACTAGCCTTGCCTGATTCTTTGAGGCGTATGCACGGCGTTTTTCATGTATCTGTTTTGAGACATTATATTAGTGATCCTACGCATGTTATTGACATGAGTTCCTTGCAGGTATCGGATGAGGGGGCACTCACAACTAAGCCGATCCGCATCTTGGATCATCACGTTCGACAACTACAACGTCAAACGATAGAGAAAGTCAAGGTCCAGTGGGACAATTATAGTCCGCACTCGGCGACCTGGGAGGACGCATATGATATGCGCCAGCAGTTTCCATTTTTGTTTGATAGATAGAGATATGATACTGTGATACACTTTATTTTAGCATATATACTATGAAACTTCGGGACAAAGTTTGGACCAAGAGGGGGTGTATGTAACATCCCGCTATGGTGCACTGAGCAAACTTATTCTTTGAGGACACTTGCTTGCAAGTGATCCAGATTATTATGCTATTAAAAATTTTGATTTTGATTATGAGGAGTTATGGGATGATGACATGTTGTTTTACCACCTCGACATAGACAGGTGCTATTGACTCGATTTTACTAAGTGTGCGGGATTTTGGACCTCGAGGATGCAGAGGCATCGATGGAACCCCGTGGACTCTGGATCGAGTTAGGGAGTGTACCATTGGGGTTTAATTGTTTTACTGTGATATTAGTGAATTTGATTAGATGATATGACATGGATATGTTCTGACATGATTTGTAGATGATGCAGGCTGACGATAGCTTGTCGACCAGACTCACATGTGGAGTAAAGGGGTCACGCACGACTACAAAAGATGTCAAGGGAGAAGTGTGGATAGCAGCCCTGCCATAGCCTACTAGCACTCCCGCCATGGATCGAACTGTAAGTTAACATTTAGCTAGTTCCAGAGGACCCATGATGTCGTGAGGGAAGACTGCAATAGTCACTCACGATGATTCTAAGATGCGCGCAATAAGGCGGGGGCCTTATTCCTTAGAGTCCTTTAGTCTCCCACTAGTTCACTTGGCAGAGTATTGACTCCAATGGTTTTTGATGTCTACCAAGTCATTCAAGAGGTGAGTGACACCCTTGGAGCACGTGGTCCATCCTGAAGGGCACGTTGCGCAGGAAAAATGGAAGGAGGCGAGTGGCACCCTTGGAGAACGTAGTGCATCCTGAAGGGCACGTTGCGCAAGGGAACATATGAGGCGAGTGACACCCTTGGAGCACCTAGTGCGTCCTGAAGGGAACGTCGCATTGTTTTGATAAATGAATGAACCTAGATGGCCTTAGGATGAACAATGTGATAAGAATTTAAAAAAAAAATCCCTAATAAAATGTCGCCCATCACGAAAATTAAGGTCTAGGTCTAAATCATGCTAGTGGTAAAATTTAATCCTTTTTATTAAAAGAATTTTGATATATATATATATATATATATATATATATATATATATATATATATATATATATATATATATATAATAAATAAAGAGTATTTTCTTCTTTATATCTTTTACTACAGAGGGAGAGAAATATTTTATTTATTTAAAAAAAAAAAATAGGAATTAATTGTTTTATCTTTTTGATAATTTAAAATATACTAATTAAATGAGAAAAGGGAAAAAGGGTTAACTTCCACACCTGCCTTTTTGAGTTCTAATTAAAAGGGGAAAGAGGGAAAATCTAAAATATTAGGAAACTAGGAAAAGAGGTAAACATAAAAAGGGAAAAAGAGAACATAAGGGAAAAAGCGAAAAGTCAAACTTAGTAAAATATCTACTATTTAAGAGATTTCTAATTTAAACTGAACTAGCAATTCAATGGTGGGGAAAGTCATTAAAACTTGTAAGAGAATTTGGGGACACCTAGGAGTAAATCTAGGTGGGTGAGGGAAATAAAGATAATTAATTAATTAAAGAAATTAATTTATGGAGGAATGAAGGGGATGGGTGACACTTATACGAGGAGGAATTTTTACGAATTAAATTTTAAAAACTTAACTAAACAAGATTTTTGGAAAGTAAGGAACCACGAAACTCTATATAATGAAGGGAGGAGATGGAGCTTGGATCTCTTCTGTTTGCATAACGTTACGCTGTAGAAATATCTACTTGACTGACTTAACTTGTGAATAGCTCGACCTTGGTGAGGAGTGATAGCTCGACCTTGTGAGGCGAGCTGGGAGCTAGTCGAAATCTCTGGATAGTGAGTGTGTGGCCCCTTTGCAGCTCGAGGGGCTAAGGGGGAAGAAGATTACCCCTAGCATTGGCTGGGAGGTACCGGTGTAGTCTCGCAGGTCGGCACGTAGGAGTTCCAAGGAGCACACAGGACGTCCACTCCGAATAGGCAATGATACATTTTCTTCATTTTGTATGGTAAATTGTTTTAGAACTTATGCTTGAATATGCATTTTTACTTGGGTGAGTGAACTGATTGTCTAGATGGTTTTTTGAAATTTTCTTAGCCTAGCTCGATGATAGATCAACTCCCATGGCTTCATTTCCCTGCATGTCTTGATCACCTTGCTATGTTGATTATAACCTTCATGGTTGTTTAGCCTTCATCCCTAACTCACCAGTCCTCGCTTGAGAAGTCAGTCAGGAGCCTAATCTATGGTCATCACCTTAACGTTAAAAGATCTATGGATATCAACGCCCTTCTTTTCTATGCGAGGATGATTAGCAAAGGACGAACCTATTAGTTGTCTACCCTTGATGTTTGTCCCTGGCTGTTTGTTGATTCCGCCATCTGGCAACGACCTCTGTGTGTGGATTATCTTGTGTCTTTGTTGGTTTTCTCTATGCCTTGACTGATAGAACCCCTGCAATCATTCCATGACCCTTCCCATTGGATCCTTGCGTTCTCTTACTGTTGTATGCGTTGTATTGGGGTATTCTAGCAATGAAAAATGAAATGAATTCATCTATGCATTTTACATTGGGTATTCTGGCAATGAAAAATGAAATGATTTATGGTCTGCATTTTTATTTTGGGTATTCTGGCAATGAGAAACGAAATGAATTCATCTCTGTATTTTACATTGGGTATTCTGGCAATGAAAAATAAAATGAATTCATCGCTGCATTTTACATTGGGTATTCTGGCAATGAAAAACGAAATGATTTCTGGTTTGCATTTTTATTTTGGGTATTCTGGCAATGAGAAACAAAATGAATTCATCTCTACATTTTACATTAGGTATTTTGGCAATGAAAAACGAAATGAATTCATCTTTGCATTTTACATTGCGTATTCTGGCAATGAAAAACGAAATGATTTCTGGTCTGCATTTTTGTTTTGTATTTTGGCAATGGAAAAGAGGAATTATTCTTGTTTGCATTTCATTTTTCCTTTGTGGCGATTTTTCCCTTGATGAAGACTGTGTTTTTCTTTAAAATTTTGCTGCCATTTGATTCCTGTTAATGCCCACGTTTTTTCTTTTCAATTCATCAAATTTCTTGCTATGAAAGACCACGATTTGGAAATTAAAAATGGATTGTTTTGCATGCTAAAATCACCCACGATTTTATCCATTTAAATCACAACTTTACTTGCTGGAATTACCATGTTTTTGATAATCAGAAGTTGATTGTGTTGTTGTAGAAATCATCCACAATTTTATCCATTTAAATCACAACTTTACTTGTCGGAATGACCACGTTTTTTATAATCAGAAGTTGTCTGTATTGCTGTAGAAATCACCCACGATTTTATCCATTTAAAACACAACTTTACTTGCTGGAGTGACCACATTTTTGATAATTAGAAATTGACTGTGTTGTCGTCTTAATTGACCATGACTTTCCTTAATCATTGCTTGAGTTGTTGTTGATTGACCACGAGTTGGTCCTTCTGCAGTTTTGTTTGTCCCTTTTATCCTCCTTCACATTGAACGCATACCCAAGGTTCTCTCTGCCAAGCTTTAATTACCACAACAATGTTACTGGCCATGTTGATTATCATGTTAACTACAATAATAAATGATGTTTTGTTGCCTTATTAATTACTAGAATAATTGTTGCAACAATGTTAATGGTTAGCAACCTCCTTTTTCTATTAAAGGCCATGTTAATTGCAATATGAAATGCTATATTTTTGCCTTATTAATCCCCAGAACAATTTCTAAGGCAATGTTATTGGTCAGCAGATTCATTCTATTGATTAAATGCCACAGCACGTTAAATAGTTAACAATTATATAAATCGCCTGGTTGTTGCGCTATGAATGGTTATGTTAACAGTCATACAGATTGCCTTGTTAATTTTATGTTAATTGTATGTTAACTAGAATGTTAAATGCCTTGTTATTGCTATATTACTTATTATGAAAACAATCATGTAAACTATCTTGTTAATGCTATATTATTTGTCATGTAACTGCTATGATAATCACCTTGTTAAATTGCTACAACACTGTTAATAGTTAGCAGTTCCCTTCTCTATGATAGTAGACTGCTAGCATTGTTAGTTCGATCAATATAGCTAGACTACATGTTGAGATTTAATTTCTTATAAGTGCTAATGGTAGCATTCCACTTTAAGAATGTTAATGTTGTTATTCAAGTTTATGGCTAGTTGGATGGGGATTCAGATTAATATAGAATTATCCATTTAGGTTGTAATAAATATTAAAATTTGTATGGTGAGTAAAGACTAGATTGCAAATTTTAGACTTGCTAATTTAGATATGTAATTGATGTTAGTTGGATTTATAGATATTGCCTAATTGGTAACTCAGACACACTAAATTGAGTCGTAATTCATGCTAAGTTTGGTTGGTAACTCGTTGACTAATGGAATTTAGATTGGTTAATGATTTGTAATTAATGCCAATTTAAATCATAGATATTGACCTTTTGGCCTTAATTAATGGTTGGGTTGTTGACAAAGTCATTTTTAGCTTGTGCTTCATGTTGAGGGTGTTGTTGTTCATTTTAATTAATGTTTGTAGTTGGTTTTGTAAACATTTAATGTGCTTGGTTGCTCATTGTAAGGGTTCTAGTTACCTATGTAATTAATTTTGGATGCATGGGGTTGTTGGGATGATTGTCCTTAGCTTAGTAGGCTTGGTCTGCTTGTGTCAGGTGGGATGTAGACACCTCCTTGTTCCTCAGAACAATCACCAACCTTGAGACCTTAAATGGTCAAAATCGATGGGAACCTAGGCTTAACCATTGCTTATGTGTCTTGGAGGTCCTAACCATTGCAGGGTAGGACAGGCGGGTAGTCATTCTTATTCTTCGTCGGTTGAATGTCACACATTGCTTCCAGGTGCTTGATGTGCTTTTATGTTAGTTTGTTATGTTTGTTGTGGTGTGAGTTGCATGCATTGTGTTTTTCGTCGTGTTGCGATGTTGAGTATAATTTCATTATTACCTTCCTACATACACACACACAAAAAAAAAATTGCACTTGTTATGTGAGGCTTGTTGTCGTAACGAAATGGGAGGTTCCTTACAGGAGGAAGGACATTGCTTAGTATGTTGGGGAAACTGGAGAATGGTTTTCCTGTTATGAGCACATCTAGTGCGAGGCAAAGCATTTTCTGAACTGTTGAATGTGACAGTAGCTAAGGAGGAGTTCTCAGTTCACCCTTATGGAGTCATGGTAAGGCTAGGGGGTGATCAGGACAAGTGATCGTGGTTGTTCTATTCTACGGTTGGGTGGAACGTGGTTGCTCAAGTTGTTTCTTAGCATCAGTATTTCAGATATGTATCCCATCTATGTAATTTATTGTTGATGTTATATTATGGATAGTATCATGTGTTTATATTGTTTTAAATTATATATATATAAATCGGTTTAAAATGGATTGTGTATCCATGTTAGAATGTAGCTTACTACTATGCAAGATTATCTATAATGGTGTTTTAGTTGAAGCATAATGTTTAATATATATATATGTGTGTGTGTGTGTGTAGATAAATAGAAAAATTGTGTAAATATGCATTTGGGCTGTTATGAATCTATATTATTAATTGTTGTACATTACTATGCAAAAATCAAATACTTCAGAAGGAAAAGTGTAAATAGGTTGTATTCTATACTACTATTATGCTAAGTATAACGAATAAAAATCCCAAATATATTCTTTCATCTATTATCCAAGGAAGATATATGATACAACAAATTGTAATTTATTACAGTCAATAGGTCCCTCACCAAAAAGATTACAGTTTGAGTTCCTCAGGAATAAGAAATCCATATCTAATCTAAACAGAGACTTTAAAATACTACATGAACTATATCCAAGTGCTCCTGGACTGGCGATGTAAAATTGCAACTCGAATACCTTTTGTGGACTGTCAATCTTCTTCACCAAGTGCATATCTTTTTCTTTCAACCTGCAAAGGAGTAACACAATATTATTATCATCTTAGTATGGTACAAGAGATTAAAGAATAAGATAAATGACAGAGTCAAAGAATGCTTATCTGAAATCATGATTGATTGTCCTAGAGTTAGTGTTGCTTTGCGAAGTAGTCGATCCACGACCCAGGAAGGGCAGTGGGTGTAAAATCCATCTGATGGGATTCCCTTGCAAGAAAAAGGGACCCATCATCATTTTATATAAATGTGAAATTACTATTCGCGCAAGCAATAAAACATAAGAAAATATTCTACTTAAGTACAATAACCTTGATATCATGTAGTTTATATGGTTTACAAAGTAAAAGGGATACCAACAGAAAACATGAGTAGAATTATAATAACCAACGACTATTTCTTTGAAGAGGAGTAACCAAACTTCTTACAGAGGGCTGGATTTACTCTGAGAACTAACACTTTAAATAGAAGTACCTTTATGCACAAACAAGAATAATACTTACACTAAAGGAAATAGTAAGTACGAAATAAGGATAGAGATTTACCATTTCTTATTTGGAAATTTTTATACAAGTTATATAATTAAAGAACTTTAAATCATGAAATACCGCAACGACGCTTGGGAGGTGATCCAAGTATGTGAAGATTTCAGTTAGGACCTAAGTCTTTATTAAAAACAAAGAAAAGTCTTGGTTTAATCAAACAAGAAAATCATGTAGGTTTTAAACAGAGTTGTCTAAGACACACAGGATCCTCAAACTTGTGGATGATTTGAATGATAATTTTTGATCTAGTATTAAAGAGCATTGGTTGTGGGTGTTTAATGGAGACATCGCATGATATTTTTTTTCTGGGAAAATATATATGTTAACCAGGAACTTTATATAAAGAGGTGTTGCTATCATTTTCAAAGAATAAGGGTTTTTATTCTTTCCCTATAAATTACAGAGTAGAATTATAAAATTACAAACAGGCTTAAATAAGCGAAGTCTGTAACAAAACTTTAAGTGTGAATTCCCAAGAGCATGACTAAAGTTAAGAATGCAAGTAATTATTATCCGGCCATGACTTTGACATAGGGCTTACTCATTAGGACCTTAATTTTTTTGTTTAATTTTTTTTCCTTACATAGAAACCTCCAAAAAAATGAAGGTTGCAGGTTATAACGACTCTGTACAGACTTACCTATCATACCTATCACCTTGTAAACCGAAAATGAATGAAATTGAAGGTGCAGTATTGTATGGGTATTATCCCATAGAGAACACACAATTGGATAGAAAAAGAAACATTCCAAAAAGAACATGCGTTCTGCATAGATAGAGAAATATGTCCACAGAGAAATGTATTGCATGAACAGAGAAATATTTCCACAGAGAACACATGTTCTGCATAGAAAGATAAATATTTCCATAGAGAAATGCATTTACATAGACAAAGGAATATTTCCACAGAGGACACACATTAGCATAGAGAGAGGATTATTTCCATAGAGAAACACATTTTCATAAACAGAGAAATATTTCCATAGAAAACATGTGTTTACATAGACAGAGTAATATTTCCACATAGAACATGCGGTTTCTTAGATAGAGAAATATGCTATGCAGAGCACGCATTGAATATACCAAGAAATTTTGATGCAAAGAACATAATATGTTACAAGAATAAGGAGTGGTACAGAGCACAAGTGCAAGGAAAAACACATAACTCCAAAAATCCCATTTAAAAACTATATTGCAGAGACAACAAGGTACTTACCACAATGATGGAGAGTCTTGACACCAAGGTTGAATGCCATTAAAGAGTAGAATACAAATACTGGTCACATATTGTGCAGAGACGAAGTGTTTTACCAAATGAAGAGGCAACTACAAAGAAATGTGGATATCTAGAGCCCCTCCATAGCAGAGTAGGAATGACTGTACACCCCACACCTCTGCCACGTGAACCGACGAAAGAGGTGAGCCCACATTGGGTGGTTCCCTGTCGTGACAGTTCCAGAGGGTAATAGACAACCCTATCACCATTAATGGGTCGACAAGAGAATAAATGCAAACATGCTAGAATAACCTAGGTTTAGTCCTCACTTAAGTGCTAAGTGCTAGGTTAGAACTAGGCGTGGGGTGGATTTGTGTTAGCTTACGTGCTGGGTGTTAACTCCCAATGTAGTATGTAAATCGTATGCAACTTCAAACTTATCCCTTGATAATATGAGAAGTTTAATCATAAAGTGTTATAGTATGGTAAGATTCATGTTTTGGATACAGTCCGCTAGGGTCATCAACTATGTTATAACATGTGTCAATATTACAATGTTAAAGAAATACTTGTAACCAAACTATAACATAGGATTACAACATACCAACTATGGATAACATAATTAAAAGGTAACCCTAATATGCTATGACGTGAACTCTATGCTATCAACCTCGATAGTCATAGTTACCTTTTAATAACACAGTTAATGTATAAGATTACTAATAGGGAAAATTTTGATTATGAGTTAATCTAATGGATTTGTTTTGTTTTAGTTTAATATTAGAAACATTAAGTTATTTTGTTGGACCGAATTTCAGTATGAATAGTGTTATATATATATATACATAAATACTTTCATGTGTGGTGAACAATTATTTTATAGACACTAGTTCCCTGATCATAAAATTTTTATTTTATTTTGTGAAATATGAGGTACATTACAGACCTGTACTACAAAAGTGATAAAATGAAATTTAGAAGAGTCTTTGAGTAATGACTAAGGATCATTAAAACAAACATTGAGATGTAAAGTGACAAACAAATCAGTCCTTTCAAAATAAAATTATACACTGAAATAATAGCGTACAATTTAACGAACCTAGTCCTTTAGCATGACTCTATGGGTTTCAATAAGATATCTCATTGGACAATAAGACACTTAGATTAAAATGTTCCCTATGCATGGGAGAAAAACCCCTTTGCAATCCAATAAAACAAAATAGATCGCAACCAGGGAAAAATAGAAGAAAACAGGTTCATCGCAATGTCTGCTCTCTAAATAAGTACAAGTTTGCTTGTTCCCGAACTAAAACTTTGATTATTTAACTCAGAATGGCCATCCAAATACATTTGAGACTAGATAAAATCTCACAAGGGATAATAACGTTTTTTTTGTCTTAAAATAAACAAAGATTATTCTATCATCACCAAGAAAAGAACCTATAATCACCAAGAAAAGGTCGAGCAGTATGTGATACCACCATTACCAGGATTCTTACATTAATGACACAATGTGTTCTGAGTATCTTACCCTCTTTTGAGCAGGCCTTCTACCATTGAATATATATGATGAGGGTTTTTAGCTCCAACCCTTTTCATAAAAAAATTGAATTTGCTTTTTTTAAATCGTGAACACTTCAACGTGGATGAATGAAGTAAAAGGTTTTTTTTATGGAGTAAAAGGATTAAGTAAAGGTATAAGGTAAAAAGTAAAGGTGTACGAATTAAAAAGTGTTTTTTAATTATCTCAAAGTGAATAATGGTTAAAAATAATGGTTAAAAAGGTGAATTTTCTTATTTTTTATTTTTAAATAAAAGGAAAGGTTAGTAAAAGGATTTTTTATTAAATCTTTTATTAAACCTTGTAAAGTTTAAACCATTATTCCTTCACATTATTTTTTCAAAGGGCCTTGGTTATTATAAGCAATGGTGTTTTTTTTTGGAATGTTTCCTCTAATGGAAAAGAAGCAGAGTGCTAAGTTCGAAATTGAAAAGTTCAATGGCAAGAACAATTTCAATATCTGGAAGGTTAAGATGCATGATCTACTCATGCAATAAGGCGTGGTGAAGGCACTTTTGGGAAAAGCAAAGCAACCCGCGACCATAACAGATGATGACCAGGATGAGATGGATGCGAGAGAACTGAGTGCCATACACCTATGTTTGGTCGATGATGTTTTGTTCAATATTGTCTCGGAGAAGACAACAATCGGTTGATGGATGAAAATGGAAAGCTTGTATATGATGAAATCCTTGACAAACATGATCTTCCTGAAAAGAAAATCATACAGTTTTCATATGAAGGAAGGTACGAAAATAAATGATAATTTAAATACTTTTAATACTCTTTTAGTCCAGTTGGATAGCACGGGAGTGAAATTCGAATCTAAAGATAAGGAAATTACACTATTGTGTTATTTTCCTGTGTCATGGGATCATTTTGTTACCTCTATTAGTTTTAGTTCAACAGAAAGTATTGAGTTTGATGATATTGTTGGATCTTTATTGTTTGAGAAAACAAGGAAGAAATCCAATTTAGGAACCTCTACATCTGAGGCAATGGTGATCAGAGGAAGACCTAAAGAAAGAGGACAGGGTCAGAGGGATTTCTCTCGGTAAAATTAGAAGGGAAAAAACAGAAAGCTTAAGTGTTGGTTTTGTGGAATATCTGGACACCTGAAGAAGGATTGTTGGAAGCGATAACAAGCCTCCAAAGAAGACTCTCCAAAAGAGATGAAGGAAGCAAATCCAACTGAAACAGGTTCAGGTATGAATGATGAAGTTTTATCAATTAGTATTGGTTCACGTCATGATCAACAGTGGTTATTAGATTCTTGTGCTTCAAATCACATGTGTCTTCATAGACACTTATTTATTACTTACCCGTTTATAGATGATGGAATAGTTTACATGGGAAATGATATCTCGTGTAAAGTTGTGGGAATTGGTAGCATTCAAATTAAGATTTTTTATGGAACTGTTAAAATACCAACTGATGTAAGACATGTACTTAAGCTTAGGAAGAACCTAATTTCTTTTGGATTATTAGATACTGGAGGAAATAAAAGTATTGTTCATGGTGGAGTTATGAAGGTCTACAAAGGAATCCTACTGGTTATGAAAGCGAAGAAGGTTGGTAACTTTTTTATGTTAGAAGGAAGAACTGAGTCAGATCATGCGACAATGGTATATGATAACGGCAATGATTCTGTTTGACTGTGGCATCAACGGTTGGGTCATATGAGAGAACAAGGATTAAAGGTATTAACTGATCATAAGTTACTCACTAGTCTAAAGTCTTTAAAGTTAGATTTATGCAAGCACTGTATTTATGGAAAACAGAATAGGAAGAGATTTAAAACCGAAAGACACACCAGTAAAGGAATCCTTGATTATATTCATTATGATGTTTGGGGACCATCCCCTACAATTTCATACGGAGGATCATCATATTTTGTAACTTTTATAGATGATTTATCTAGAAAGGTTTGGGTCTATATGTTGAAAAGTAAGGTTGATATATTTAGAGTTTTCAAGCAGTTCAGAGCTTTAGTGGGAAAGAGCACTGGTAGATCCATTAAATTTTTAAGAACTAATAATGGTGGTGAATTTATGTCAATGGAATTTAAGAACTATTGCAAGCAGTTTGGGATTGATAGGCATAAAACGAATTCCTATACTCCTCATCAAAATGGAGTTGTTGAACGCATGAACGAGACTCTTATAGAGAGAGAAAGGAGTATGCTTAGTAACTTCAACTTACAGAAGGAATTGTGGGTAGAAGCAGTGACTACAGCTTGTTATTTGGTGAATCGATCACCATCAATAGCAATATAGTGCAAAATTCTAGAAAAGGTATGGACAAATCATCCTTGTAATTATTTTAATATTAAAGTTTTTTGTTGTGAAGCCTATGCTCTAATTCTGAAAAATCAATGTTCTAAATTAGATCCAAAATAAATAAATAAAAGGCTTATTTTTGTTGGATATGGTGATGGTATTAAGGGGTACAGGTTGTGGGATCCTACTTCCCACAAGATCACCATTAAAAAATATGTAATAATTGATGAATCATCTCTCATCAAATCATATGTATATGTTCAAATGAAATAGGAAGAAGTACCTAAGTATCAACAAATTCAGTTTGAAACCAGTTCAAATACAGGTGAAAGTGAACATGAACAAGTTTCTGAAGATGTTCATGAAGAGTTTCCTACAGAGGAAGACATGGTTGATGATAATAGTCAATAGACTATGGATGAACCACAAACTTCCCTAAGGAGGTCTACATGGGTCAGAGTTCCTCCAAGAAGGTATGATGATTTTGTTTCATCAGTTTATTTAAGTACTAATGATGATGAACCTTCGTGCTATTAGGAAGTTGTGAAGGGTTCTAACAGTGATAGATGGAAAGAAGTAATGAAGGATTAAATGGAGGAATTAGATAGGAACGCCACATGGGACCTGGTAGAACTTCCAAGAGACATAAAAATTGTAGGTTGCAAGTGGGTTGACAAGATGAAGAAGGGTGTTTATGATACGGTGGAAAGTTACAAAGCAAGGTTGGTTGTGAAAGGATATCTTCAGAAAGAAGGTATTGAATTTCATGAGATTTTTTCACCAGTTGTTAAGTCTATTTCAATTCGAAGTGTATTAGCCTTGGTTTCTTTACTTGTTTTGGAGTTGGAGAAGCTAGATGTTAAAACTTCTTTTTTACATGGATATTTGGATGAGGAGATCTACATGGAACAACCTGAAGGGTTCGTTCAGAATTGCAGCAAGAAATTTGTTTGTAGGCTCAAGAAATCATTGTATGGTTTGAGGCAGTCGCCCAGACAATGGTACATGAAATTTGACTCTTTCATGGTGATCCTGAATTATACAAGGAGTGAGTATCATCATTGTTTCTACTTTAATAAATTGAATAATGGCATATTCATTATCTTAGTATTGTATGTTGACGATATGCTTTTAGCAAGAAAAAGTATAACTGAGATCAACAGGTTAAAGGCTCAGATGGCTAGGATGTTTGATATGAAAGATCTAGGAGCAGCAAGGTAGATTTTAGGCATGGAGATATTCAGAGATAGGAGGAATGGTAAGATTTGGTTGTCACAATAGAAGTATGTTGAGAAGATACTTTTAAGGTTTGGTATGAACGATGTGAAACCAGTTTCAGTCCCTTTGACTTCCCATTTTAAGCTTTCTTCAAGTTTATGTCCTAGTACAAAATAAGAAAAGGAATATATGTCTC
>JZKD02S1725050.1:420771-437387 GCA_000966675.3 Picea glauca
ATTTTAAGTTGTAGTTTTAATCTCGAAAATAAAAGTGGTACTCTTGTTAACACCACTTTCCAATTTTGGAGGTTCATTTTAAGATTTTCATTGCAATGGTACTAGTTTTCAAGTCCAAGGTTTTAAATAAAATGTAGTTTTAGCATCGAAAATAAAAAATGATGCTTTTTTTAGCACCAATTTTGGATTCGAGGGTTCATTTTAAGGGTTTTTGTGTTACTAGTACCACCACTTTTGGAAATGGGGTAAAATTATCCACTAAATACGATCTCTTAAAATTAATAACTATGAAAGGTTCTTGTAAAGTTGGTAAATATGTTAATATCTAGTACTTAAACTTCAGTGGTATAAATGATTTCTCTATCAACATTAATTTTCATTAATTTCTATATATACATTATTATGTTTTCTTTCATTTACTAAATACAAACAATTCTAGACATGCCACCTCATCTATATGTAAAGACACGAGGGAATCTCCCCAACAGAGTGTATAATTATCAAATGTTCTAGAAGTGCAAACTTCTTGTAACCTTTTTTTTCTTTCCTTTATCTCTTTCTTCTATGTATGTATCCTTTGTTGAGATGTTCGTTGAGATGTTCTCTTATTGTACACCATGTTGTTTGTTCCTAAATTAATTTTTATTGATTTCATTTTTGTTGGATATCTACATAGCTTATTTTCTTTATTTATCCTTATTTTATAATTAACTTTATTCTTCTCTTCAATTTCAAGTATGATTCTTTCTTCTTCTAACTTTATGATTTCTTTGCTTTTTCTAACTTCTTATATTTTAGATTGTGCCTTTATTTCTAACCTTGGTTTCTCATCTAATTCACTTTCAAGCTTCTTTTCATTCTCAATTTTAATTCTTTCTTCTTCTTCTTTTTTCTCCATATTAAGTTTTTATTTTAATTCTTTCTTCTTCCTCTTTTTTCTACATATTAAATTTCTATTTCTCATGGTGTGAAAATAATTAGTCCTTTTTCTTCATTATCATTTGCACTTCTTCCCAAAACTTGGTTCTCCTAATAACTTATTTTGCATGTCATTCATCATGATAACATAGTCATGACATGCATTATTTATTTGCATGTATTGGCACTAAATATTTTAAATTAAGTCTCTTAAACCTCCCCTCACAAAATTAAAATTATGCAAAAGTAACATCTTTTAATCTAACAAAGGAAAATTTTCCCAAACCATAAGCACCTATGTATAGAGAATATGGTATGAACAACTTCTATTTATCCTCCATCAAATGTGCATTAAATCTATAACAAGTAGTTTTCTAGTGAGCTATCTCCATTAATATTAATGTGTTTCGTACATTTTTTTGTAATAGGTGAGAAGCAACAATTTTATTGTAAATGCATATGTATAAAATGTTTTTCAACAAACCACTCCACAATCAACTCACCACTTCACAATTAACTACATTTACTCCATTCATATCCTTGATGTAGTGCACAAAACAATAATTCAAATAATTGTACAAAGAAATTGTCAAATATCTTGTTGTATTTCTTTATATGCATATTCTGTCACAAATCTTAGTAGTAAACATGTATTGGTACATTGAAAATGCTCCAATCCTACTCCATGCATGGCACTATACATGAGCACACTATATCAATGAGATATGATACAATGGAAAGCCTATAGGAGAATCTTAATTATAATACTTCACCATAAAAATTTCTATATGAAAAAGAATTTCTACCCATTTAAATATATTCCCTTTCTCTTTCTCAACTATAGTATGACACAAGGATGTCCATGTTTCTTGAAAGTTTTGAGAATCTTTCTCTACATAAATTTTAAAGAGAAAGGAAACTATATATACATATGAGATTCTCAAATAGTTGGATGGGGTAAATACAATTTTCATGAGATTGATATTTTTTTTTCTTTTAATCTATTATTTTATCAAAATTTTATGACAATTTTTTTTTGGGAAGATGCTATTTTCTTGAGATTGATTTTTTTTGGTTAGCCATAATTTTCTTAATATTTTATGATTACCTTATTCTTTTTTCCAAAATCTAGTCATATGAATTTCAAGTTGTTGGAGTTCATAATAGCTTCCAAGCTCCTTTGGCTGAAAGGAAGCAATACATATGCCTTGATCGTTGAATAAAACTTTGTTCTCTAAATCAACATGATTAGTGATCCATTTTATTATTTTTGAACATAAAAGAATGGTTATTTTGGTAGTCTCCTAATACAACTTAAACCTTCTTGTTTGATAATACACTAGCAACAACCACTTTATAAAAGTGGTTGATATATGCCGATCGGCATCATTTTCTACCTTTTAAAATTAATGACGCCGATAGACGTATATCAACCATTTTTATAAAGTGATTGTTGCTAGTTGACGACCGGCATGCTTTGGAAAATTAATATATGATTAATGTATTATTTAATTATTACATTAATATAATATATAATAATAACTTATTAATATAATACATAAATGTGTTATATTAATGTATTAATTAATTAATACATTAATAATACATTAAATACATTATAAAAGTATTGATATAGTAATTAATTAATACATTAATATTAATGTATTTAATAATACATTGATGTATTAAATAAATTAAATATATTAAATCCATTAATACATTAATGTATTTAATACATTATTAATGTATTAAATACATTAATGTATTAATTACATTAATGTATTAATTATATTAATGTATTAAATACATTAATACATTATTAATGTATTTAATATATTATTGTATTTCATGTATTAATGCATTAATACATTAATGCATTTAATGTATTAATGCATTTAATACATTGATGTATTAATGCATTTAATACATTAATGTATTAATATATTTAATATATTAATAATGTATTAATACATAAATACATTAATATATTAAAGCATTAAATACATTAATATATAAATGCATTAATACATTAGATGCTATTTTCTTGAGATTGATTTTTTTTGGGTTAGCCATAATTTTTTTAATATTTTATGATTACCTTATTCTTTTTTCCAAAATCTAGTCATATGAATTTCAAGTTGTTGTAGTTCATAATAGCTTCCAAGCTCTTTTGGTTGAAAGGAAGCAATACATATGCCTTGATCGTTGAATAAAACTTTGTTCTCTAAATCAACATGATTAGTGATCCATTTTATTATTTTTGACCACAAAAGAATGGTTATTTTGGTAGTCTCCTAATATAACTTAAACCTTCTTGTTTGATAATACAATATGATCAACTCCTTTTAAAAAGTTCTACTAGATTTTGAACTTGTGGATAATTTTCATTTTTAAATACCCAAAATATATCCTAAGAATTAAGAAATTATATTAATACTATTATTATTATTGTGGTAGATACCTTATAGAATCTATATTTGTATAGGGATTTAACTTACTTCTTTTGAATTATTTTTATATTTATTTATGATTCCTCCCTTTAAAATTTTCTCTTACATTTTGGGTTTTTCTCTTTGGCGTGGATTTTTAAGATGAATATGAATTAATAAAATAACATATCTCATTTAGAGTACTATAAAGCTCGGAAACATATTAAATTATTTCAAGGGATGGCTATTATTCCTTACATGTGGAACTACATGCTATGGTTGTTATTGAAAAGGTATAATTTTAAAAAAAAATTAAAAAAATTGGTATCAATATTTTCATAAAATCTATGTTATTAATTGAAATTGTATGGAGAGTTTGAAACTAAGAGCTAGCTATAGAATCTCCTGATCATTCTAACCTATTGTCACTACAACTATGAGAATTACAATGAAAACTAAATGTTTAAATTCCTTTAAATACTTTGTTCCAACCACTCAAAGGAATTAATATAATAACATGATTAAAATGTTGTTGTAATTCATTCTAATTCCTATTGTTGATCTTGAGTAACGAGTATTCATGCATAAAATTCATAATAAAATCATAATTGAAAGCCTCTACGAGGTTAATTGATTGCATACCCGTATACTAGCTCGCAACTGTAAAGGAATAAGGATAGAACACAGTTTTAGAGACGTCGTAGTGATACACAATTTGTAATCAACAATGACTTTATAGATCTGTTGAGTTAATTTTGAAAATAATGAAAATGTTAGGCTTAACATCAATTATGATGTCTTAAAATGAATTTTGAAATATGTCATTCAATGGACAATCATGAAATGGAAATTTTAATGATTTCATGTTTAATCTAATGGTTTCACCAAGCATGTCGTAGGTCTGAGAATTATGAATTTGACATCCTACGAGTCATGTCTCAGACTAGATACACACTGTGTTTGAAGAGTCATCCGAAACAATATCGGATCATTCTTAAATATGATGTGTGGCATTGTGTTTAAGATTTCTTGGGCACTAATAAAAATACCCATATTTTCCTTAACCTACTTCATCGGCCCTGGGGGA
Organism: Picea glauca; assembly: GCA_000966675.3. NCBI lineage: Eukaryota > Viridiplantae > Streptophyta > Pinopsida > Pinales > Pinaceae > Picea > Picea glauca. The sequence goes on from JZKD02S1725050.1 coordinate 425,206, forward strand.
GAATGGTGAAGGAGAAGTATTGCGGCCTTCTCCTGTTCATCAACTCGAGCCTCACTCTTCAGGCCAGCAGCTTTGCCAAGCATCTTCTTCCGATTGTCAGCTGAACAGATTTCTTGGGCACTAATAAAAATACCCTTCCAGGTATCAGTAACTTCATACGAGATTTAAACTTGTAGCCATTCTTAAGGTCAGGAGTTCTCTAAAACAATCGATTTTTAAATAAATCGATAGTCTAATAGAGCCTCTTAAGAATTTAATCCTAATATGCTGCTTGGTTTTCATGTTTCCAAATATGCTGCTTGGTGATAGATTAGATTCAAGCCAAATGTAATTTTATTAAGTTTACCGACATGGTTCTCAAGGATGAGTTCAAAGTTAGTTTCATAGTTTGCTACAATATTCCTTCTCAGGAACAAGTTAAAAGTTAGTTCCAGTATACTTCGTACGAATTATTCAAAATTTGTTTTTAGTTGAGTGTTTGGAGTTACCTAGGGGTCTACTAGGCATAACTTTCAAGTTCCTTTCTTTTTCTTCGGGAAAGATCTAATAGATTTGAAGTAATAAACTTTAAAACTCAGTCTTTCTTGAGAGGATTTTTAATGTACAAAAATGTCGAAGTAAAAATTTCAAGCTTTCGAGGCCATTCTTTCATTAAATGACTTCAAGAAATTAGGAAAGCATAAGTTTTAAATATATTTATAGCAACCAATTAAAATCCAAAAATTTATTTCTAAAGAAAAAAATTCAAGAAATAAGGGTAAAGCAAGTGACATAATAGATAAAAAGGGATCTCTAATTAATGATAATGTTGGATATTTATAGCAACCCATTAAAATCCAAAAATTTCTTTTTAACGAATAAAATTCAAGAAATAAGGGTAAAGCAAGCAAGTGACATATTAGATAAAAAGGGGTTTCTAATTAATGATAATGTTGGAACTTGCTGAGAATTTAAGATGTATAAAGAAAACATTATTTTAATATATTTTTAAATATAATCAATAAGAATAAGAATTCTGGAAAATATTCATTTTAAATATCTTCCTAAACATAATCAATAAGAAATTTAAGAAAATTTTGAAATATGCATCTACTCTTTCAGCTTTACTTAACAGTAGGTCCAAGTTAACACTATCAATATCAAAGTTAACACTAAGTCAAGAAATTTAAGAAAATTTTGAAATATGCATCTACTCTTTCAGCTTTACTTAACACTAGGTCCAAGTTAACACTATCAATATCAAAGTTAACACTAAGTCCAAGTTAACACTTTCAATATCAACTTTGATATTATAGTAGTTATTGTAGTATTCAATGCAATACTTCAAGTGTTTCCAAACTGTTAAAAAAACTTCGATGTCTTTGTCTAAGTAATAATCCAAGATAAAATCAACCTTTACTGGGCTATAGCATATTGTTAGGAATATGTAAATGTATCTTCTAGTTCATTATTTTCATTCTTAAAAACCTTCCATGGATCAATTGATAGTTAGATTTTAGAATAATTTGATAACTATATTTATTTTTTTTGTTAAGTGTAAATATTTTTTCTAAATGCCAAAGATTGTGCTAGTGATGCTAGTTATCATTTTTTATATAAAAAATATCCATCTTATTTAAGATGTATTCCTCTATTTTCTCTAGAGATTGGATGCAAGAAACACTTTAAAAGGAATAAAAAATAGAAAAATACCAAAACTTGTGGCATTTGTAAATCTGAAGAACCCATCTAGATCATATGTTCTTAACAATCTTTTATATACAACAATTTGGTTATCATTGTTCTATAGGCATCTCTTTATTTTTTATCTATTTAAACACTTTGTGTAAAATGAATTACAAACAAAGTGTAACTAGGTCACAACATTTAAGCTAGGATCATATGGAATCTGATATTTCACTCTATTGTTAAAAAAATTTAGTGATTTTAAAATGAACTAGGCTATATCCTTATCTATTGTAAGAGAAGCTTATCTATGCTTTCCTTTCTATAAAAAAAAATTGCATTTTCCTAACCTTTGCACAATGTTTCTTTAGTATTGATATAATAGTTTTAACTAAAGGAATAACTAGGGGCATTTGTTCTAAAAAGCATATTTTTTCATGTCATTCCTTCATATTTTTCTATCAACATACATGGTTTTCTAAATATTTTGTAGTGATGGGTTGCATTTGAGCCCTATTAGTAATGAAATAATAGTTGAGGATCTTTTGAAGTTACTAAAGAATGATAGTTGTGTTCCAAATATAAATTTGGAGTCCCTTCCAAACATACTTTGATGGACCTTCCATATACAATTATGTACATCCATGTATGGAATTAACATCAAATGATTTCTAGCAATCTTTGCTTTAGTGAATTGGTGTATATGAAGTTCTAAGATCCTTCTCAAAATAAAATCAGGTATAGATAATTACTAAGGCTTGTCTATTATGATTTATCTCTATGCAACTATTTCTAACAAAATTGTTGGTAAGGATGAGTAGGTGGTAGAAGTAAAATTTATAATATCGTCTATGTTACACAGATCTATTAACATTTTTAAGGATCGGGAGTGGATTTGAATAATACCTATAAAAATTCAAGTGCTCTATCCACAATTTCAGTAATTCATATAATAAATAGCATAAAAGGCTAAGCTCTTACGTATAAAAGGCTAATCTCTTACATAAAAAATTGAAGTTCACAATTCTCATAAGAAACTCAAAACTAGAATTTTCTAATTTAATTTATGCATGTGAGAGTTATGCATATACTAAATAGCATAGAGGGATGTTGGGCAGCGGAAGCCCACAGTCAACAATACAATAGAAACACTCAGGCTAGAAAACAATCACACAAGAGAACAAAGATTTACGTGGTAAAACCCTCCTTCACCTTATGAGGGAAACATCCATGAGACAATGGAAATCATTTGATTATCAAGGAAAAAACAAGATATTACAATCAACTTGGAAACGAGCAACCCGGGAGAGGGATAAAATCCCTTGTTCACTGAATTCCTCTAAGGCATTCACATTTATACAATTCTCTCCATAGTTACATGAAACTGACTGAATTAATTGCATCCTTAAGATGGACTAATTAGCCTCAACCAAAACCTAAATAATAGGGATCTATAAGATGCCAATATCCAATAGAATTGGAAATTGGTTGTCACCATTTCAACAATCTCCACCTTGACAACAATTTACCTGATACCATGCCATTGTCCATTCATCACCTTCTTGCAAGCTAAAGATAGGTGATACTAGTGCTTTCAAAAAATGAAGCACCCTTTTCATTGCTCCACCTGGATTTGTCATGTGACCACTGACAACACCAACTGCACGTGAAATATCTCATCCTTTCATCGCAATCATCAATCTTTCTACTAGAACACTATACACGAGACATATAACCCTTTTCTTCTTCATCACTTGAACACAAACCTGAAGAAAAATTATAATGGAAAGCCAAAAAAAGATTTTACCACTTTCACATCATTCATACCGAATTTCCTGAGTATCGTTACCATGTACTCAAGTTGTGATAACCCAAAACTTACCATCAATCCCATCTCTGTGAATTTCTATGCTCAAGATTGTTTTACTGCTCCTAGATCCTTCGTCTCGAATGTCCAAGTCAATTGAGCCAACTTGTTGATCTTAACCATGCTACTGCTTGCTACAAGCATATTTTCAATAATCTAAACACCAAGATAGTGAGTACCATAAACACAATGGTTACGTTCACTTCTTGTAAATCTTGGCTAACCAGGAATGAATCAACTTCTTGTACCAATTTCCTGGATGCGCTTTCCAGGCCATACAACGAACTCTTGAGCTTGCAAACAAATATTTTTTTGTGATCCTAAACACCTTCAGTGCTCCACCTCGAATATTTCATTTGAAGACCTTAGCCCAATCTAGCCAAGACTGACAAATGAGCCTTCACTCCAGGCCCATTTACAATGGAGTCTCACTTAGCCTTTGAATAGACATCATTACATGCAATATCATGGGCACCATACCACGAGAAACCAAAAAACATAGACCTGAAACCCACCAATGTTGACCTAAGACAAAGTTTAACTCATGACTCATTTACCGAGTCAAGGTTAACCCACACATACATGCCTCCAACCCTCTTTGGTCTACCTAAATATATATCTAGACTTTTCATAGGTGACCCAATAGGGGTACGCATGCCTAATCAGGTTTTACAATTGTATGCCCATTTACATGCAATCATTTAATTTACAGATCCAGAAAAAAAAATGTTCACATAGTAACTTTACCATTATCATTGTTGCCATTGCTCCTTTTACAAAGGCTTCTCTTGCCCATTGCTTTACTGCAATGCTCCACCGTGTGAAAACCCTTGTTGATTAGAGGCATACCCAATCTAGGAAAACTCTACCAATCCACCTCAATGCCAATGAGGTTCTCTCTTAGAGCTTCTACACGTCCTCCAACATTCACTTTGCACAAATGTTCTTGAGCCATGCCCCACGACCTTCTGAATCCACACCTCCGTGAGCCCTAACAATTGTCGCTGCTTAAAACATCAACTACTTAACCATAACCACCACATCAGGAAACAAATCAACCTCTTGGGCCTTACACCCAGATCCAGTCTTCATGGCCTCCGGTCAAACCAGTCATTTTCAGCTTCACTGGATCGGGTACCCCCTCCGCGGCCTCCACCGATGCAACGTCATACCTCATGCACCAGCACGCCCTCCTCATCCTCAGACTCATGGCCAACATAGATCTGAGCATGCTTCTTCGATGCTGCTCCACGCACAGGTCACACTTTTATGCTCCATGGGCATGGTTTATGATCGGTTACCTTAATCGCTTCCACAACCACAGGAAGATATTGGTAATCGACGAATACAAATTTGGGCTCGCAATAGAGGAACCGAAGGGCCATTGCTCAAGAATCGAGATGGATATTGATAGTGTTGAGAACTGCTCCATCCATAGGTACTACGGAATGCATTTCAAATAGTGTAAGAATGTTGGGAGCTACAATAGACACTAGAGCACACTTTTCTCCATGACCTCCAAATTTGACCTCGACCAATGAAACAACCACCATGAGCTGCAAACCTCCAAGGTTCAAAATGAGTTGGGGCATGAACCCACGGACCCCATCCACCCCGTGTACTACCACGACCATGACCACAACTGTGGTGTCCCCAAGGTCGAGCCCCGTTGCAAACCATGATATATGAAATGAATTGTAAACATGTTCTATAGGCTGGTGAATCAAGTTTTGTATAAGTCGGTAGGCTTATGTGTCTGTTAGGCCAGGAAGCCTAAGTGTTTGAAGGCCAAGAGCCTGTTGTTGTACTTGTATGTATGCAGAATGATTAATAAAATATAAACACCGCCAGGTGTAGACTGACCACGATGAATGAGTGAAGGGGGACTGAGCATCCATAGAGTGGGCAAGGAATTAGGGGCTAGAAGGTGGCAAAGGGGATGAGTGTTGAGCCTAGGGGGCTTAGGCCTGGGAATAATATTTTAATATTATTTCCAAAAAATCCATGTGCATATTATTTAATCCTAAGTTCCTGGAAAAAAGGAAGAGCGTGTAAAGGGAGGTATGCAGATGGAATGCATGCAGTTCCCAGGGTGACAAATGTCCATCCTGACGCATGAAAATAAAATAGAAAAGGTATAGTCGTGGGGGGGGATCTCTCATTTCATTCAACCCGACTTCCCTAAGCATGAGCCATGCGATCCAGTCTGCAAGAGACCTCGTGTAAGTCTGATACGGAGAGGAAGCCCATGTTTTGTGCTGAAGAATCTGTGTTCACCCCTGCTCAGAACTGTGGAGTCTGTCTCTAAGAGAAAACCAGTGTGTGCATTCCCTGAACAAAATGCCCATGTTAATTTTGGGGAAGAGTCTTTGTTTCTCTGAAAAAGTTGAGCAAGCTTGTGCGTGGAGTCCCTGTTCCGAAAACATGATCGTGAGAACATCATGTGAATGCTGAACCGATTTTTGGGAAGCCTGTGTCCGTTTTCCCTATGGTTTGTTGTGGCCACGCAGTTCTGGACTGCGTGAGGCTTGTTGGCCTCTGAGAGACTCCCTCTAGGTGAGAGAGTGTGCAGAGGAAGGAGAGAGCTCCTGGAAGGAACCCTGTAGCTGCCATAGCGCCCGGAGACTTTTGGTCCGGTCTATTCCTATAACCCAAGGTAAGGGAGATTGGCAGCCGAAGGACTGTCCAGGTGATAGAGAAGGTGATTTCTCTTGGGGTGGAACAGGCATGTGGGGAATGAGGCTCTGTGGGTAGTGAGCATGGGAGATTCCTGGGAGAGCATTCTTCCTAGTGGTTGTGTGTGACTGATTTCCCTGTAACCTCAACCTAGCCTATGATTTCTTACCTTGGGGTGGAGCTCAGTCCCAGCTCGGGGGTGACCCATTGTTGAGTTGGTGAGCAGTGCGGTCTACGACTGGGAGGTTCATGGGAGGCCTGCATTTGGTTGGTAGATTTCACCACTGTCACAAGATAAGTATTTAATTATATTTTACCAAATTTTATCATGACTTTACTGGATTTGTTATCATGTTTTCCACTATGTAAATGAATTACTGTTGAAAGCTATGGATTGCTTAATTATGACAGTAACGATATGTTTATTCTAAGAATTAAAATGTATTTCTTTGCTTGCATGCATGTGGTTATACAACACCTATATGATTTATGTAAAATTCCATGTACAGAATGGTAACTGAGAGCGATGAAAGCCTCGCTAATGAAAAGGGTACACTACAAATTGGTATCAGAGCGAAGGTTTCGACACTGAGCCTAGATGGGCCAGTGGAGCGGTCTATGGACCGAGAATGCGAGGGGAAATTGAGTCAGGAAGGCCAATTTCAGACCCTGGTTTACTCCAAAATGTCAAGGAGTTACTTGACAATTTTTTTTAAATCTCAGGAGGTTTAGCGGTGCGGTGAAACCGCAGCCGGTGTGGTCTATGGCCACAGGGAGACAGGTCTCTACACCAATGGTGTTAGAACCTTAGGATCTATTCAGGAGGGAAGGCGAGCCCTCGTGACCATCAGATCTGGGAAAAATGTGCAGAGGGATTAAAAATCCTTTTGATTTGCACAAGGGTGTGGAAATCGTGATACACGAAATTCCGAATTAGTTCGAAACCGTCCGAGCCGTCAGATCTCAGCCAAAAAACCCGACAACCGTTGGATCTGTCGGGAGATGCCCAAAGGTTAAACCTTAGTGTTTAGGGGCGAAAACTCTGAAATAGATACAGACCGTCCGAAAGACGGAGGACACGTGTCATGAGATTTCCCATTTCGGGAAATCGGGAATCACGATATCGAGAGTCATGATGACAAGAGGTCGGGAATTTTCATTGTAAAAGTCCTGGCAATGATCTGAGCTGTCCATCTGAGGAAGGACGTGCATCGCGCGATCGTCCAATTTGGAGATCTAGACACCACGACTCACATAGGTGAGAGTTTTTTACTTTTCACCTGGCGAAGTCCCGAGATTGAATCGGGACCGTCCATTCATTGAGGAATAGTGGCAGTAATCCAGGTAATCGGGGAAACTCCCGATAGAAAAGTCAAATCGGCACATTGGGGTTCGGCGTTTCGTGAATCTTGGAGACGAGACGTCGGGGACAATTGGAACCATGAAATCGTGAGAAGCGATTAGGACTGTCCATCATGGAAAGACGCATGGCCGAGATCGAGGCATTCAGAAAGTTCCGGAAGGAGAGTCATCCATCGGGAAATCGGGGTTCGGGGAATCGCGAATCCTGAGGACATTTGTGTTTCATCTTTGGAAAGTCCGAAACCCCGATAGGAGGTATGACTGTGGTCATGTAAGGGGAGGTTGTGTGAACCACAAGTCTAGCCAGGAAGGGCTAAGGCAAAAGGCGCATCGGTAAATCGAAGATCGGGAGTTCGTGAGGATAGGAACTCATGTCGTTGGGGATCATGAAACCCCGACACCCGAAGTCTCAATCGGGGAGATGTACCTGTAGACACCTGAAGAGCACCATGTGCTAGCGTGTGAGAAGAGAAGCGAAAGAGGTGGGACCCGATGACGTCGTTGAAAGCGACGTGGACCCTCATGAACGTGCCACGTTCCATCGTGGTAGTGGGCGACAACTGTGATGTGGACCCGTAGGGTAGAGTAAGTCGGAATTTCCAAAGTCAGGGTTTGGAGAACAAAGCAGGTTTGAAAGCCTCGTAGGTTGAAACCCTGAAACCTAAAGTCCCGAAATGCTGAGAAAATGGAAGTTCTGAAAACCCGAAGTCCTGGGTACCAAAACTCAAGGTCCCGAAAGTCCCGAAATACCGAAAACTAAATTTTCGAACACCAGAAGAAAAATACAGAGCTGACGAGAGCTCGAAAAAGTCGTGAAATTGAAAGATTTTCTTAAAATCGACTGTCACGAAAGATGAGGAATTGTCAAGAAACGAAGGCTCGACAAATTCGAGTCATCTGTGCATTAGATTGCAGAAGGCTGACGAGTGCCAGAAATGTTTGGAAATTGCCACAAAATGCAAAGAAATAGAAGAGATACATAATACTTCCAGTTCAAGAAACTTATTTAAACCGAAATGTCTTTTATTTTGTTCGAACTGGCTTATAATATTGTGGATTGTTAGTGAAGGTTTAATGGCCTGACTAATTTCAAATTTAATTGCACAGAGTGCCTGTGTAGAGTTCAACGAAGGCTAGAACTCCAGTTAATCAACGCCGAGTATGGAGTAGGGAAGAGTGAAAATTACCCCTGAAATGGAAGACGAACGGGAAGGAAAGGATGCTAACCTAGGAGTCGAAGGATCGAACTCTAATGGGCATGGAAAGGAGATGGATAAGGAAGGACACATGATGAAAATCATTGAAGGATTGCAAAGAGAGGCCAAGGATCACCGAACTGATAGCCAAAAGCTCATGAAATTCAAGGATCGGCAAGGGGAGTTAAACTTAAAATTCTTGAAGAGCCTGGAAAGAATAGAGAAGAAACTTGAGAAGGGAAGAGACTCAGGTACGACAGAGAGTCGCAGAAATCATGGGAGAAGAAGTAGATCGAGGAGTGGTAGCCGACATCATAGTCGCTCCCAAAGACATTCTGACAAAGAGACACATAGTAGTTCGAGAGACACATTGTGTACCTTTCAGAATGCTTGGAATGATCGGAGGAAGTTTAAGAAAGAACAGAGGCAAAAGGGAAGCAATCCTTCCTTTTTCAGAAACAGTCCTTGGGGACAGTCATCTTTTAGAGAGCCCAGGAAAGTTGAAGGGAGTGAACAGATGCCAAGGCCTCCACCTATGGAGTGTTGGGGTTGTAAAGGGAATCATAGGTACAGAGACTGCCCCCACAGGAAAGACAAAGCAGGAACTGTCCATACTGTTGAGAAAGCTAGAAGAGTAGAGGATATGGGCAGTAGAATGCCGAGGATCTATGCAGCCCTGGACAATAATCAAGCAGAATTTCAATCGCACATGATTGATTTGGAAGGTATGATTAACAACTGACCACTTGTTATTTTGATTGATTCAGGAGCTAGCCATATTTATATAGATCCTAGAGTGGTGGAAAGTTTGCATCTAATGAGAATAAAACATGAGAAGTCTTGGTTGGTGCAGTTAGCCACAGGGACCAAGAGGAAGGTCACTGAATTGGTTAAGTCATGTTCAGTGGACATGAAAGGAATGAGCACTAAGGCTAAATTGAACATTCTACCTTTAGGCTCATATGATTGCTTAATTGGGATGGACTGACTGGACCAGCACCATGCCCTTCTGGATTGTTGTAACAAGATTTTCACATGTCTAAACGAAGAGGGAAATCAGGTAACAGTCCAAGGAATTCCCAGAGCCGTGGCTGTGAGGGAAATCTCAGCTATGTAGTTGAAGAAATGTTACCAGAAAGGCTATCAATTATTTGCATCCTGGGTGGAAGAAGCATTCCAAAATGTGGTCTCGAATATGGAAGACCACAGGGTGCTCAAAGAGTTTGAGGACATGTTTCAGGAGATACTTGGACTACCTCCGAAGAGGGACATCAATTTCTCTATAAATTTGATGCCTGGAGCAGCTCCAATTTCAAAGGCTCCTTATAGAATGAGCACACCAGAGCTGAAAGAGTTGCAACTGCAGCTCGAAGAGCTACTAAAGAAAGGTTAGATTCGCCCCAATGTGTCACCGTGGGGAGACCCGGTCCTATTTGTGAAGAAGAAAGATGGGACGATGAGGCTGTGCATTGACTTTCGGCAGTTGAACTAAGTCACTATCAAGAACAAATATCCTCTGCCAAGGATTGATGATCTTTTTGATCAGTTGACGGATGCGAAAGTATTTTCGAAAATAGATCTCTGATCTGGATATCATCAAGTGAGGATAAAAGATGAAGACATCAGCAAGACCGCCTTTAGAACAAGGTACAGTCACTATGAATTCACTGTGGTACCGTTTGGACTGTCCAACATGCCTGTTGTCTTCATATGCTTAATGAATGGAGTGTTCAGAAATTATTTGGACAAGTTTGTCATAGTCTTCTTGGATGATATCTTGGTGTACTCCAAGACAGAGGAAGAACACGAACAACATCTTAGAATGGTTCTGCAGGTGTTGAGAGAACACCAGCTATACGCAAAATTGAGCAAGTGCTCATTTTACCAAAAGCAGATCCATTACCTGGGACACATTATTTCTGAAGAGGGGATCGTTGTGGATCCTGAGAAGGTACAGGCCATTCAAGAATGTTCAGTGCCAAGGAATGTGACAGAAGTTAGATCCTTTATGGGTCTGGAAGGTGATTATAGGAGGTTCATAGCCGGATTTTCAAGGATAGCTCATGCTATCACTTCCTTGCAAAGGAAGGAGAAGAAGTTCCAGTGGACTGAAGAATGTGAGAGCAGCTTCCAACGATTGAAGCATCTTCTCATTAGTGCTCCAATCCTAAATATTGCTGATCCAAATAAATATTATGTAGTGTGCACAGATGCGTGTAAGGAGGGGCTAGGAGGAGTTCTCAGCCAAGAAGGATTTGTAGTTTTCTATGAATCCCGAAAGTTGAGGGAGCATGAGAAGAATTACGCCACTCATGATTTAGAGCTGGCAAAAGTTGTCCACGCATTGAGGAAATGGAGACATTACCTCATGGGCAAGAAATTTGAATTAAGAACAGACCACAATGGTCTGAAGTATTTATTTGATCAACCAACCTTAAATGCCAGGCAAATTAGATGGCTGGAATTTCTGTGTGAATATGACTTTGATATCAAGCATATCAAAGGGAAAGAAAATAAGGTGGTTGATGCACTCAGCAGAAAAGTGCACGAATTACATGCTACAGCCATTAGCATGTACCAGACTGAGATGAAAGACAGAATTTTAGAAGTTGCAAATGTTGATTTGCAGTACAAAAGACTTGTAGCAAAGCTACAACAGTGTGTAAGACCACAGACCAAGGAAAGTTATACCTTGGGAACTGATGGTTTACTTCTGTATAAAAACAGAGTGTATGTACCCAATGTTTGAAAATTGAAGTTAGCAATTCTCAGGGAAATGCATAACGTGACTTATGCTGGACATCCTGGATATCAGAAGACTATGGCAGTAGTCAAAGGCCATTATTTTTGGCCAGGTATGAAGAAATAAATTGATGAATACATCGCCAGATGTATGGAGTGCCAGAAGGATAAGGCTGAACATAGGCACCTAGCAGGGTTGTTGCAGCCTTTACCTATTCCTGAGTGGAAATGGGATGTGGTAACAATGGATTTTATCACATGATTGCCCAGAACAAGCAAGCAACATGATTCAATCATGGTGGTGGTGGACAAGATTACTAAAGCTGCCCATTTTATTCCACTGAAAACCACCCACAGAGCAGCAGATGTTGCTGATATCTTCTTAAAAGAAGTTGCACGCTTGCATGGAATTCCTAAGACAATTGTGTCTGATAGGGACCTGAAATTCACTTTGAATTTCTGGAAAGGATTGTTCAAAGGATTCGGAACGAATCTGAACTTTAGTACAGTGTATCATCCCGAGTCTGATGGACAGACAGAGAGACTGAAAAGAGTAATCGAAGACATGCTAAGAATGTATGTGATGGATAAACCATCAAGGTGGGAAGACTACCTGCATTTGGTAGAATTCGCCTACAATAATGGGTATCATGCATCATTGAAGATGAGCCCAT
>JZKD02S1725050.1:437971-451343 GCA_000966675.3 Picea glauca
TGGAAAGGATTGGGCCAGTTGCATACATGCTTTCATTACCTGCATCTATGACTGTACATAATGTGTTTCATGTTTCACTACTTAAGAAATATGTACCTGATGCTAATCATGTTATTGATTGGACTGTGATTCGGGTGGAACCAGAAGGTGTCCTGCAAGTGCATCCTATACGCATATTGGACAGGAAAAGCAAACAACTCCGAAATTGAGCTATAGAGATTGTAAAGGTCCAGCGGACCTGGTACGGTCCTGAGGACATGACATGGGAGCATGCAGATGTTATGCGGGCAGAGTAATCGCATCTTTTTGAAAATTTTGAAGAACTTGCAGATGCTATGTAAAGTTGCAATGAAGACAGTGCAAAAATAAGGGGAGGGGGATTGTAGTGTCCCCAAGGCCGAGCCCCGTTGCAAACCATGATATATGAAATGAATTGTAAACATGTTCTATAGGCTGGTGAGCCAAGTTTTGTATAAGACGGTAGGCTTATGTGTTTGTTAGGCCAGGAAGCCTAAGTGTTTGAAGGCCAGGAGCCTGTTGTTGTACTTGTATGTATGCAGAATGATTAATAAAATATAAACACCGCCAGGTGTAGACTGACCACGATGAATGAGTGAAGGGGGACTGAGCGTCCACAGAGTGGGCAAGGAATTAGGGGCTGGAAGGTGGGAAAGAGGCTGAGTGTTGAGACTAGGGGCTAAGCCTAGGGGGCTTAGGCCTGGGAATAATATTTTAATATTATTTCCAAAAAATCCATGTGCATATTATTTTATCCTAAGTTCATGGAAAAAAGGAAGAGCGTGTAAAGGGAGGCATGCGGATGGAACGCATGCAGTTCCCAGGGTGACAAATGTCCACCCTAATGCATGTAAATAAAACAGAAAAGGTACATCCGTGAGGGGAGATCTCTCATTCCATTCGACCTGACTACCCTGAGCATGAGCCGTGCGAGCCACTCTGCAAGATACCTCGTGTAAGTCTGATACGGAGAGGAAGCCTGTGTTTTGTGCTGAAGAATCGGTGTTCAGCCCTGTTCAAAACCGTGGAGTCTGTCTATGAGAGAAAACGAGTGTGTGCATTCCCTGAACGAAATGCCCATGTTAATTTTGGGGAAGAGTCTCTGTTTTTCCGGAAAAGCTGAGCGAGCTTGTGCGTGGAGTCCCTATTCCGAAAACATGACCGTGAGAACATCTTGTGACTACTTAACCAGTTTTTGGGAAGCATGTGTCCATTTTCCCTATGGTTTGTTGTGGCCACGCAGTTCTGGACTGCATGAGGCTTGTTAGCCTGTGAGCGACTCCCTCTAGGTGAGAGAGTGCACAGAGGAAGGAGAGAGCTCCTGGAAGGAACCCTATAGTTGCCATAGCGCCCAGAGACTTCCGGTCCGGTCTGTTCCTGTAACCCAAGGTAAGGGAGATTGGCAGCCGAAGGACTGTCCAGGTGATAGAGAAGGTGCTTTCTCCTGGGGTGGAACAGGCATGTGGGGAATGAGGGTCTGTGGGCAGTGAGCGTGGGAGATTCTTGGGAGAGAATTCTTCCTAGTGGTTGTGTGTGACTGATTTCCCTGTAACCTTAGCCTAGCCTAGGATTTATTGCTTTGGGGTGGAGCTGAGTCCCAGCTTGGGGGTGACCCACTGTTGAGTTGGTGAGCAGTGCGGTCTACGGCTAGGAGGTTCATGGGAGGCCTGCATTTGGTTGGTGGATTTCACCACTGTGACAAGATAAGTATTTAATTATATTTTACCACATTTTATCATGATTGTACTGGATCATTTATCATGTTTTCCATTGTGTAAATTAATTACTGTTGAAAGCTATGGATTGTTTAATTATGACAGTAATGATATGTTTATTCTGAGAATGAAAATGTATTTCTTTGCTTGCATGCATGTGGTTATACAACACCTGTATGATTTATGTAAAAGTCCATGTACAGAATGGTAACTGAGAGCGATGAAAGCCTTGGTAGTGAAAAGGGTACACTACAACAACTACTTCTTCAAACCAGTCGCACACCACGCTAACACCAGTCACAACATCACTGGTGGCTCCTCTACAAGATGGCTCCAACAACGGATCTATCCTTGCTGCTCCTACTGATATTTTATGTCTGTCCATGATACCCTTTTCCATTCTCACGAACTCTATATTATTTTCCACCGTTCTCATTATAGGTAGCCATAGAGGTACAAATTCAACGTGATTTCCCCAAAGCACTTGAGCTTCTGATTTCAACATCTCATCTATGTTTTGTATTCCAGCCAATTCTCTCAAGTTCATCCAACATATTGCGACGACTCTTAAATTTTTCATTCGTTCAATAACCTTGGCTTTTGGCAACTCTAATCTCTTTCCAGAAGCATCTTGTTGACTCGTATGTTCTCTTCATAAGGCTACGCCAACTCCATGCTCTAAGATACAAGAGAGATGATAATAATATTATCGTATTTATAGCACCCATTGCACAACGCAAGTATTTATTATCGCCCCTGCTGAATGGATCGACGTGCGATGGAAAATAATTATCACTCCTTTTACAACAATCTCTCAGTCATCAAATCTGTATAACACGACATTCCACAAGTATCGATGCCCAACACAACGTAAGGCGCCTTGGGGATAAAAACCTGCAAAGAAATCATCCTACACATGGATTGCACACAGATTTTTCTTTCCTTCACATGGATTTTAATTGCCAGATTGAATCTCCAAGCTTCGATTGAATTCTCCTTCACACGCCAAATATCACTCAACTCATCTCACCAGCTCTGATACCACTTGTCGTGTAGCATATGAATTCTCCTTCACACGCCAAATATCACTCAACTTGGCTCACCAGCTCTGATACCACTTGTTGGGCAGCATAAGCCCACAGTCAACAATACAATAGAAACACATAGGCCAGAAAACAATCACATAAGTGAACAAATATTTGTGTGGTAAAACCCTCCTTCACTTTATGAGGGAAACATCCAAGGGACAATGAAAATCATTTGATTATCAAGGAAAAAATTGTTGGCAAATGTTTAACAGGCAGTGTATGCTTGTCATTGACGGCAAGTACAGTAGTGAAGATGGCATGAGTACAGGAAGAATGTAACAGACGGGCATCAGAAGTATTTTAGGAAGATACTGCAGAGCAAGCTCAATAAGTTCAGAAGAGATAGTGTAGATGATCCAGGTGGATATCGGTGGCCACCCACCTTCTCCAACTGGCCCAAAACATGTTTCTGGCAATTTTGGTAATTTACTATTTTTAGCAGTTTTTAACTTCCAGGGCCATTTTAAGGCCCTAAACGATGTGTTTTTTGGTATTTTGTCTCCAGTGTTGTAGGCCTCGGATAGATCTTTCCAACGAGCTATCGTGTGCCCCAAACAGAGATCGTATGCAAAAGTTACGACCCCGGGAAGTTGATGCACCAACTTACCCAAACGGGGCCCACGTGACTTTTGGCGCTTCATCTCCCAGGGTTAGGTTTTTTGAATTCCTTCTTATTGTAAAAAGGCCTTTAGAACCTCATTTGTAATCATCTTCTTGCGAATGAGAGTAGCTGTCACATCTCTTCTAAGAGATAAGCTGCCACCATTCTAGCGAGTCTTTCACTTTGTATTTTTACAGTTTCTGTACATTTTTTTCATTAATAGAAATCGCGTATTACTGTATATCTGTGTTTATGGTTGCATCTTCGATACATTTATGTTATATTATTGAATATCTGCGATATCTCTGTGCATTTTTTTTATTATATCTCCGATCTCATTTTGTGCCGAAAATAATCCGGATCAGCAGAGGATTGTTGGAAGGCTTACAGTTGGGAGTGAGCTTGTCATTGATGGCAAGAACATCGATGGCAAAGATCAGCATGATCAGCAGTGCAATGATAATGGAAGAGGAGGAGCAACATTGAACGTTGGATCTTATTCAGAATCCCCGATGACCGTCAGATATGAATTCAGAGAGGAGTAGCATGCAATAGACAAGAATAGATCTCGGGCGTTCGATCTAAGTGCGGGGTACATCCATCGTTGGATCAGGGAAGACCTACATGTTCATTAAAGAGAAAGAAGAGGTGAAATGCGAAATGCCGAAATATGTTGGTCTGACTCCATCTTGGAGTTTCGTAGATCGGGACTTGAAGGCTTCAGACCCTTCATCATAAGGTGGCGAAATCGCGAAGTGGCAAAATCGCGAAGTGGCGAAATCTCGAAATGTGAAATGGTGAAATGATCCTAGTCATTGGATCAAGGTGTTATCTAGGCCGTTATATCCAGGAGGTGAATATGGCAGACCACGTTAGAAAGGATAGTCGTGGACTGTTGGATCAAGAGGACGTGTGGCGAAAAATCAGAGCACCACAAAGACTCCATTTCGGAGTTTTGTAGGTTGTGAAATTCAAAGGAAAGAGGTTTAAACTCGCGATATGTGAATTCACGAAAAGATTTGGACCGTTAGATCACCAAGAATTGTGGATCGTTGATCAGGCATAAATAAGGTCTGTGAAGTGTCAAAATCACGACAATATCTAGACTGTTGGTTCCATAGGACACGTGATGAAAGATCGTCATGTCGCTGACTGGAAAGTCAAAGGAACGGGGTTCCCTAACCTCTCGAATTTGTGATATGCGAAATCGCGAAACAATCTTAACCGTCAGATCAAGGTTTGATCTGGACCGTTGATCTAAGCTCCATCTCGGAGCTTCGCCTATCGCGACTTGGAGTGACAAGACCCTCCATCATAGGAATCGCTAGATGCAAACTCACGATAAGATCTAGACCGTCAATACACCAAGATTTTGGACCGTTGATCTAAGATACATCTCGGCGTCTCACCTATCGCGACTTGAAGTGACGAGAATCTCCATCTAAGGAACAGAGGGGGCGAGATCACGAAAAGATCGGGACCGTCAGATCACCAAGAACGTGGAACGTTGATCTGAGCTCCATCTCGGAGCTTTGCCTATCGCGACTTGGAGTGACGGGAACCTCCATCACTGGAACAACGAGATGTGAGATCGCGAAAATATTTGGACCGTTGATTCATCGAGATCGTGGACCGTCGATCAGGGTCAATGAAGATCATGAGTTCGCAATGCCTTTTAGCGCAGCCTATGGTCACCGCATGTGGTCACGTGGAGGAAGGACCTAGTGCAGATGAGCTTTGCCTCGGAATTTCGGGGATCGCGTCTGCGAGTATCGAGACACTGGATCATACGAATGCCGAAATACCGAAAAGGTGAATTGTCGGTGTAACCGGTGGTCACCACCTATGGTCATGTAGAGGAGGGAGCTAGAGCATCGAAGCTCCTTTTTGGAGCTCGTGACATGGAGACTCAAGATGTCTCATCGCGGAATCTCCGAATTGCGAAAGTGTGAAACGGGTAAATAACGAAAATACCCTTCACAGTTAATCCAACGATGGAGGTGAACATGAGCATGATTGGAGGGCCAATGTTGATCCTCATAGTGTAATTGCTAGAAACCATTGATGGTTTCTACCAGAAGATGCGAAGAGACTTATGTGTGATTTCCAGAGGAGTTAAAGAGTTACAAGGAATCTGCCAGTGGAATGAAGACGATTCGTGGAGGAAATTGACTGCTAGATGAGGGTTGGAGCTTGTAGCTGAAACAGAGAGGGTGAGCTCGACTATAACAGAGAAGACGAAGAGTCTCAACTTCTAGAGAGAAAAAGGAATCTCGGCATAACACCTAGTGATGATAGACACATGGGTTGAACTGCCAGAGAAGCTGAAGAGTCACGATGATGATCAGGCAAAGCACTTGAGATGTGGAGGAGATTGACGTGGTGTGAGCTTGTAGAGGAATGGTGAATATTGCATGCACAAGGTGCACAGAAGCTATAAATACACGGTACAGAGAAGAGATGTGTTTGTTGTTTCTATTGGAGTTTCTGTTGTTGTTGTTGTGAGTGATGGAGGTGTAAAGAAGGAGGGGGAGTGCATCAACTGAAATGCACAGAAGAAAAAAGGTGCATTGAAGTGGAATGGCGCACAGAGCATAAAAAACAAAAGAACAGACAACGCAAGTCATGTGTGCAGGAAGGCAGAGAGGGAGACAGAGCAACGAGATGCAGCAAAACAATGATGAGTCTAGTAAGAAATTGTTGAACATTATATCACTGTAATAAGTTTCAGTAGAAAAGATTTATAATCCAGGGTTGTAGGGAGGTGCTAGGGAGGACTTTTGTCCTTAGAGGTTCAAATGGGTGCTTGAACACAGGGAGTTGTATCTTCCATCTGGTTGCAGCTAGAGAAACCAGGGTGGCAGGGTGGTGCAAGGGAGAACTCTTGTTCTCTGTTATACAGGTTGGTGCCTATATGATTGAAAGTTGGTGCTTCCATTCAGTTGGTGCTAGAAACACTCAGGGAGTTGGTGATTCCTTCTATATGGTGCTAGAGAACCCAGGGAGTCGGTGATTCCTTCTAGTTGGTGCTAGAGAAACCAGGGAGTTGGTGCTTCCTTCTAGTTGGTGCTAGAGAAACCAGGGAGTTGGTGCTTCCTTCTAGTGGGTGCTAGAGAAAACAGAGAGTTGGTGATCTCAACAAGTAGCAGCTTGCAAAACTGAGGTTGTAGCCTCATTATGAGTTGGTGCTCATATGTATGATAATGTAAAAAATGTAACTATTTCTTATCATATAAAGAAAAAGAGATTTTTACCCTGTATGGGTTTCTTCGAGAAATATCTGTCTCTGTGTTTCTCATATATGTGACTGATGTTGAATGTGCCATTGTTTATTTCCCTGCATTATTGTGATCATCATTCAGTGTTTCTGCAAAGAGTTTAAAAGAAGCATAATTGTTTAAGCACGGTAACAACTGATTCACCCCCCCCCCTCTCAATTGTACTACAAAAATAAGAGATTACAATCAACTTGGCAATGGGCAATCCGACAGAGGGCTAGAAGCCCTTGCTCACTGAATGCCTCTAAGGTATTCACATTTATATAATTCTCTCCACAGTTACATGAAACTAGCTGAATTAATTGCATCCTTAACTTAGACTAATTAACCTCAACTGAAACCTAAATAATAAGGATCTACAAGATGCCAATATCCAACAGAATTGGAAATTGGTTGTAACCATTTCAACAAGGGATAAGCTCTTTCATAAAAATAGAAGTTCAAAATTCTCATAAGAAACTCAAAAGTGCAATTTTCTAATTTATGTATGTTGGCCACTATTTAGAAACCAGTAAAAAGGTTAAATATTTTAGTTAGGATACATAGTAGGTAGAAATTTTTGAAGAAAAACAAAAAATATCACTTTTGGGCCTCGTTATGCATAGTATCGTGCATGGTATTTTTCTATTTTGTTACCCTCTATACATAATCAATATATCTTCTACCATATGTAATGTATTCCATATTTACCATCATTAATCTATGGATTTAATAATCATGTGTCCATAATCTCATAGATATATACATATTACTAGTAAGAGGAAAGGTATGACTTGTGGAAAATGAAATTACTCATCTAAATATCTATAATAACATGTAATGTTGTAGTATTGATGCTTTATAATTTTTCTCCCATTTTTTAAAAACTTTAAGAATAATGTTGTCACATTGGACTATATATTTTAGATTTAAATATATATATATATATATATATATATATATATATATTTATTTATTTATTTATTTATTTATTTATGATGAAAATATGGAAAAAGTAGTGAAAGGTAACAAGTAATTTGAAGTTTTTAAGAAAACTATCAATCCAAAAAGGTACTTATCAATATTCTAAAAACTCAATTTTGTTATAATGATTATAAATTTATTATGTTTTAAACTTAGACTTATTAATTATTTTGAAAGACGTATACTTATTTGCAATGGGCACATTTAATAGGTTTTTAGTGTTTAATATGGACAAGATTAAATAATGATGGAATATTTTTAGTTGTCTCAATAAATCAATGGTTGTGATTTCAACCACTAACTTCCTCACTATTATAAATACATCCATTTACATCTTTATTTTTTTACTTTTGCTATGGTGGCTAACTGATTACCAGCTATGAGTGATTAACAAAGATTAAATCTTCATTTTATGACGAGTTTCATTTTTTGTGTCATATGGAGGCGTGCATTTCATTTTATGGTTCTGTGACATTTCATTTTATGGCCATTTGAGTTGGAAATTTTAACAGCCGAAACCTTTATGCGTTCACAACAATGATATAGTTTGGGAAAATGAGTAGATGACGTGCTAATTATATTGCACAACAATGATATAGTTTGGGGAAATGGGGAGATGACTTGTACTAGGATACGGATTTTTTTTCTCTTCAACAAAACTTATAATTTTATTCATAGTAAGATAATATTATATTTATGATATTAATTTAATAATTTTTGTCTTGTTTAAAAAAGAGAGAGAAATCATAACTTTGTTGTAAATATTACTTATAATAGAATTAGTTAGTTATTGGTTTGAATTTGTTAGAAGTTATTGAGAGATTTTCTCAACCTTTCTCTATAATTGAAATAAACTAGATCTCACAACATCTATATGAGTGTGATGTATTCTCACAACATCTATATAAATGTGATGTATTTGGATTGATGGGTAATGAAATATATGAAGTTTGGTGTGCATACAATTTTTCTATTATAGTATCAGCTCACCTTTCTCTATAATTGAAATAAACTAGATCTCACAACATCTATATGAGTGTGATGTATTCTCACAACATCTATATAAATGTGATGTATTTGGATTGATGGGTAATGAAATATATGAAGTTTGGTGTGCAAACAATTTTTCTATTATGGTATCAGAACTGAGTGATTTGGTCTTATCTCCCTCATGGGAGGGCCCAGGAAGATAAAGATAAGAGTAGTATATATTAATTACTGTGTGTTTTTTTGTGTGTTTAATTTTGCTGCGTGTAAAAGGTGTTGCTAGAGGTATATCCGTTTGAGTTTGCTGTGTGTTATTTCCGTAAGGAGCTTCTATTTGTGAGAGAACTGGTGCCTAAGCCATTGACTTGTTATACACTGAAGAGGAATCACGATGAGGAGACGAATTGCTGGTGTGTACAGGAGTTGCATGGAAGTGTAACGTCGTCGTTGTAGAACGTACAACGAAGAATTATCATGTGGATTTGTTGTCCACCTGAGTTGTTGTGTTGTTATCCATTGACTGGTGTGGAGGAGCTGCACAACGAGACACCGTGGAGGTTCGTTGCTCATGGAGGCATGTTCATAACTGACCAATATTCAACGATTACTTGTGCATGGACCCTGATTCTCTTTGGTTTGATGTCAAGTTTTGATGCTTCGTTGGAGGGCTTGCATGCCCGTGGAAAATCAATCCTTATGGAGAAAATCATGTTTATTTTATTTTATTGGAGTGGAAAATGTGTTATTCCTAGTTTGTAAAATTATATTTATTATTTTTGGATTGTGAGTGTATAGAAGTTTACTTTGTATGTTCAAGAGTATTTAGATTACTTATCTAGATAACTATCAAATACATAGTTTTTTGTTTATTTGAGAGATAGAAGTATATCAATAGGATGAGTTAGTAGTCATGAATTTTTGATCTTACAGAATTATCAACGAAGCAGTTATATTTTAAATGAATTAAATGGGAAGCTCTAAAGTGTGGAGAAGAAAGAGTGGAAAACCAGAGGTTCAGAGTGACTCTAAGTGTTGATGAAGATCATGTCACACAGCCAAAATGTTGTAATTTTATTTTGTTTGATATTTGTAATGTAAGCAATAGGAGAGGGTGTTGGAGATATTTCTTACAATAGAATTGGTTAGATATTGGTTTGGATTTGTTGGAGGTTGTTGAAAGATTCTCTCAACCTCTCTCTCTATATTTGGAATAAGCTGGATCTCAAATTTTAACTCCAACAATGACAAAAAAATAACTTTTCTCTAAATTTTTTTATATATTTCTAAACATAGATTTTTTAAAAAGTGTGCAATTTTCCAGATACTCAAAATAATCAACATTATATACTCTATCTAAAATAAGTTTAGAAAAAAATGTCCTATAATATTTATTTTATAGTAAAAAATATTACAAATTTTAACTCCAATAATGACAAAAAAACCTTTTCTCTAAATATTTCTTATATATTTCTAAACATAGATTTTTCAAAAAATATGCAATTTCCAAAAAAACTCAAAATAATCAACATTATATACTTTATCTAAAATAAGCTTAGAAAAAAATGGGATGAAAATTTTTAAAGTCACTCAAAATAATCAACATTATATACTCTATCTAAAATAAGCTTAGAAAAAAATGGGATGAAAATTTTTAAAGTGTTAGTTCATTATTGAGTTCTTGATTATTTGATTTGTCCATTCTCCATCTATATCAGTCTTTGAAAGTCCATTCACTTCTTCATTTATTTTCATATATTCTTAATGAAAAATGGATGAGTGAAAGTTTGTTTTGAACACTCTAAGTGAAAGTTTGTTTTGAACACTCTAATTTGATCAAATATTAACCCGGTATAATATATTGTTCTTCTCCATTTATTTTCATATATTCTCAATAAAAAATGAATGAGTGAAAGTTTGTTTTGAACACTTTAAGTGAAAGTTTGTTTTGAATACTCTAATTTGATCAAATATTAATATTAACCCTTATCCCTATATAATATACGGTTTTTCAACATTATGTGTTACGAAAGTTTGTTTTGAACACTCTAATTTGATCAAATATTAATATTAACCCTTATCTCTATATAATATACGGTTTTTCAACATGATGTGTTACTCAGTTTACATGATAACTGGATTTTTTAAGTTCTGAAGTTTGATTAATCAATAGATGATAAACCAATCATGATAGAGGGTGAGAGGGGGTATTATTAGAGGAAAGTATATATTAGTGGGAAGGAGAAGAGGGGGAATTATTAGATAAAAACATATATAATATATACTTTTCTTTAATAATGCCCCCTTCCCATTATAATTATTGAATTTTTTAATTCCGTGAGTTTGATTAATCAATAGATGAGAAATCAACCATGATTATGATTTTATAACACTATCAAGAATATAAATCTAAAGTAGTCATATCACATATGCTCGAAACTAATTAGATCAGGAACATAATTCAAAACATAAAGCATCAATAAAAAAGAAAAACTAATCATTTGGTTCAAAACATAAAGCATCAATAAAAAGAAAAAACTAAACATTTAGTATGAACACAATTTTAGTAAAATAGTGAGGGAATATGAAATAAAAACTAATACAAACTATTTGAAAAGGATTAACTAAAAAACACACAATTTTTTTTTGGAAATAAATAATAAATAAAAACTAATACAAACTATGTTACATTTTTTTAATTAAAAAATAAGTGAAAAATTTCAAAACTAACTAAAATTATATATAGATCACAACTAAGATCATAAGAAAATTTTCCTAACATATGGGTGGATAAGTATTACTTTGTAACACATTTCTTAGATTAATAATGTAGGGGGATGAACACTTTTTTTTACATGATGATGTTCTCTCTACATTTACAAATCTACAAATGGGAAATCATCAATATGTAAAAAATTGTGTTTATAAAATTAAAAAAAAAAAAAAAAAAAAAAAATTATTTTTTTTTTTTAAATAAAATAAGATTTTTTTTTTTATTTTTTATTCCTATTTAAATTTAAAGTGTCTTTTAACTCTTAAAAAATATGTCTAGTTTTCTTGACAATAATTTGTAATGTGTACTATTTAAAAAAAAAAAAAAAGCATTGGATAAGAGGAGAATCCATTTCATCTTTGTTATCTTGCATATTGACACCTAAATCCATGTTAAAAAAATAGGTAGAAATTCATCTCGAACATTTTTAATATAAAACAACTTCTCTACACTCAACATACATTTTAAATCCTTTCCATTTAGAAGGTGTATTTCTTCCTAAATAAAATAAGTTACATAATAATATGTTAGAGGGATAAGTGAAAAAATATGTTTTCACATTTTTGGTAAGTGTATAGCTAAATGATGACACTCACCACCCTTCTTCCACATTCATTGAATTTCAAGAATTAATTTTGAAAGTATCTAATGAATTAATGTTGTATTACAATTTGGTAAATCTATTTTATGAAATGTGAATAAATTAGCTTATTTATTCCATTCAACCATTTTTTTACTTGAAAAAAAAAACCATTTTTTAATCAATGATATCAAATTCTTTCAGAGATTACCAAATTAGAAAAAATATTTCAATAATTATAAAAGTTCAATAATTATAAAATTTCAAGTTCTTCTAATTAAGTCTAAAAAATATTTCAATAATTATAAAAGTTCAAGTTCTTCTAATTAAGTCTAATTTGAAGAAATTGTTTTGTTTAGTAAGACTTTTGGAGAATGTCCTTCCATTCATCCACATGAAATATAAGAACATTATCCACCTTTTTTACCATGTTGGTTTCTCTTAAAGAATTCATAGAAAAATATTAACAATAAATTCAATTCAACAACATTAATACTATTTGTAACCTTAACACTTTTTGCAAATTGTAATAATTTTCTTATGTTGTGTTTTAATTTGTTATATATATATATATATATATATTCTTTAATTTATGATTAACTATTCCTAATAGTTTTCTTATTATTTAATCTTATGTATTAGTTTATATTATTCTAGTTTTTTATTTATTTTAGATTTATCTGGCCTATTTTTAACTATTTTTAACATTTTGAATAGTTTTTCTTCATGTTTTTGGCACTAGGTTTGTGTTTTAGTTAGTTTAGTTGATCTCTTTGACCTACTAAATTCATATTGAATTCTTCTTTGGATTTCCTTATTTATTTAGTTCTATTGCTTGTCCTGAAGGTGGATCTATTTATGGGATCCAAAATGTGGTCATAAATCACTACCAGTGTGTATCTTCATAAGAGTGTGGATATTCCAATAAATTATGGAAACTCAATCCACAAATGTTTGAATTCATATGCATTTTCATGAATATTTTAGAGAGTCCAAAACCCTAACACTGAGTTAAAGTGTGAAAAAAAAACAACCCTAAAGCTAAGTAGTTAAAATATACAAAAAAAAAACAATAACCCTAACCCTAAACAACTATTAAAACATCTTGGGCACTTATGAAAAGAAAGAGTTCCATTCTTGTTGTATTGATTATTGTTTCATAAGTGCATAATGGATATGATGTTATTGGCAATTCAATAGTAAGTTCATATTCTTTATACTTACATTTCATTTTCATTTGAAAAGAAAAAACTTATTCTTCACCTTTTTATTGGATTTTCCATATCAAATTTTCAAATATATTTTTTTTATATCTTAAATACAAAACTAATAATATTATTGCTTAGTTTTAAATAAAAACATTTATAACAAA
>JZKD02S1725050.1:451408-467360 GCA_000966675.3 Picea glauca
TTTTTTTATATTTAAAATACAAAACTAATAATAGTATATCTTATTCTTAAACAAAAAAATTATATAAAAACCATATATATATATATGATTGCAGTGACAAGTACTCCAACGAAATATTCACAATGATTTACAAATCATTTACCATATTATCATAAATCAATAAACCTGATGAATATTGTGATTATCTATATACCTTTTCATTATAAAAAATGGTTTACAAACTCAATGAATGCATTTAATAAATTAAGTATAGCAAGAAATTGTATATAAATTTAAAAAAAAATAAAAAATTGAGCAGTAACCCCTACTTTTACAAAACTTGGTAACTGGAAACCGCATGCATAAAAAATATTCAAATCATCACCCATTATTAGATATCACTTTACATGTTGTTTCTTCATGCAATGTATGAGCTTTGTGACTAGGATGAATCAAGAGCGATCATGAATATGGATAGAGTAAAGATTTCTCGACATTTTTGCTATAAGGAGTGAAAAAAAGAAACGTACTAATAAGATAGTTATGTTGCGAAGTACCGTGATTTAATATTTTAGTTAAAGATCTAGATGTAAACCTGAAATGATTAATAGTGTGAAAAGGTTTGTAATATTTAATTAAAATTTAAAAAAATAATAATAACATTTTATAAATGATCGACTTCGTCGATTCTTCAATTTCAATATCTATAACTATGTACTAGGCAGGAGCATTGAGACAGAACACGACTCATAACATCTACATTATTGGTACTTAATCCATTTTACTTATAATAAAAGATATAAGAATGTGACAACAATAACGAAATTCAGTGAAATGAAGACATAAGAATGTAACAACGATATCGACAGAGTGAAAATGGAATTCATGATTTATAACCGGTTATCAATAAAAGAAAAAAAAAAAAACAATTTTATCTGTATTGCAAAATGCCTTACTTTTCATATAATACTTCGCCGTTTGGAGTGAAACAAAATAGAGTTTTCTAGAGTGTGTTGTGTCATTTCTACCCTTTTATTTTTTCAATAAATTCTCCAAAGACCAAATAAATCATTCACTGTAGACGTGACTCTCGAAGCTTTCTATTATACTAATCGGTATGTAAACCTTCTATTATAGTAATTTATATGCAAACGCAAAGTCAACATAAAGAGTCGTAAGCGGGGAACTTCTTTTAAGTATTATAACCCAAAAGCCGCACTGGGAGGAATTGACTTAGTACGCGCAGAACCACTCTTAAATATTATAACACAAAAGCAACAGGGAGGAATTGACTTTAGTAGAGTTAGTTTATTTATTGGTTTTTCAGCGTACAGGCAACGCAACAGCTTGCGTGTAAAATTAGCTAGGTTTAGCTTTCGCTGCAGCTCGGTGGGCCGGCAATACTACTAAAAAAGGATGTATGTGTCTCTTGATCATAATAAAGAGAGCATTAATATTCATTTATTCAGGAGATTGCAAGAAACACAAAAGTTATTGTCTTAGAAATAATTAAGTAGCCAGATATCCTTTCAGGGAGTCAAGGAAGCCACACCGTCCGTATTCAGACATGCCCATGGACTAAACTGGCTGGTTGACATAGTTTTCTTCAGGGAATTTATTAACATAATATATAGTCCCAACTATATAAGTTCAAAACAGGTTTCTTTTTATACCATGATCAAAACGCTGTCTAATTATCGTTGACTTTGTTATAGGGTGGGTGGTTTTAGGCGTAAATGAGAAAGGATGGTCTGTTTTTTACTTACAATGTTTCGTAGGGTTGTAAATAACTGTTTCATAATAATAATAATAATTTATTTTTAAGGTCACGGCCAAGCCAGCACACCAAATTGGTGTATGAGACCCCTTTGTTTGTGGGACAAGGGACCCCCCTTCGCCCAGCGATTTGACTGGTAAAGTCTACGAAGGTATACATACCCTACCCCCTCTGGATTTGAACCTGTGACCTCGAAAACACATGTTCTTAACCATTAGGCCCATAAACAGTAGGATTGTATCTAAGATTTTAGTCTATTGTAATGTAATAGAGTTTATACTTTAATACATAAATTTGAAGGCAATGACATGGAAAATTAACGTGGTAAGACTTTAATGTGGAGAACTGTTTTCTCAAAAGATGCAAGAGGATTTGATTGCAGTATGGTTAGCAACGCAACAGCTTTCATACATAAAATTAGATTTAGGTTTATATGCAGCTCAAATTGATGGAAAAATGAAAACCATTGAAATTGTCAATTAAATCATCTCCAAAGCATATGGTCACGATTTATTCATAATATAAATTTATAAGTTAAATATATACATTTGTTGAAATGATTATATGACTTGTTTTGATTAATAATAGAATAATATGATTAGTGTATATAAAGTTCAGGTCGGTATTGACCACTGTGAAATGTTTAAGGTAAACTCAAAGGGTTATACGGGATTTGTGGGAGATCTTTATTCAAATGAAGTCTTATTCTTTGACATCATTCTCTATTTTGATCAAGTTATTTTCAATTATGTCATTCCTTCTTATTTACTTTTATGGTCTCTTCCATTCATCTTATCTTTGCTTATCGTGTCTGTGTATTCACATTAATAATAGATGGTATTGACATCAATAGATATGGGTTTTTTCATTCCAACCACTCAAAATTGGTTTTTTTTTTTTTTTTTAAGATATGGGTTTTTTCATTCCAATCACTTAAAATTGGTTTTTTTTAAGATATGGGTTTTTTCATTCCAACCAGTCAAAATTGGTTTTTTTAATGTAATTTTATGAAACTTTGATTTTTTGATTTTTTTATTTTTATGTGAGCTTCCACCAACAAACCACTACCTCATATGATATGATAAATGGTATTTATAGATATATATATTTTTTTCATTCCAACTATTCATAATTGTTTTTTTTTTAATAAAACTTTATTAAATTTTGATTTCTTCTTATCTTATCTTCATGTTAGCTTCCACCAACAAACCACTACCTCATATGTATCAACAATAATAGGCATTTTCCTTTGCATAACCCAACCATATTGCACATTTTGGAAAGGTTAATCATACTAAACCTTTTTTCCCTCTACAATATCTTTTTTCAGCTTATTACATAGAGTTTTAATAGGTTGTGTATCAATTTTGTTTCTTGTTTCCTACATTATGGGTACCCAAATATTATATATTCAACATTTAATGTTGACAAAGGGTGTATGCAAGGATTTTAAGATATTTACTAAATAATTATATTGAGATGTTTGTAATCTTTTCTTTAAACCTTCCATTTAAGATGTTTCTTTTACATGTATATTTGATAGTTTAATTTTTATTTATGTAAATCTATACGACAATCTATAGGCGGTGATGGTTTTTCATCTCGAGCTAAGGTTTTATATTGCTTAACTAGTGTGTCACAATGAGCTAGAATTTGAAGTATTATATTATACTTACCATCTAACATTTGTGGATCCACAAATCTCTTCAAGTCAAAGAATTCAACAATTACATATGGAAAAACCAACTTCAAAAATGTTAAACAACCTCATTGTTGTTAAAAGGGTTGCAAATGCAAATACATAGTGAATTTTATTATTACCCACACAATTATCCATTTCCATCAATAATATTGGTGGTAATTTTCTATTTGACATGTAACAATTTGTAATATCAACATTTTTCTATGGATACTGCATATGATATTATTTGTAGAACAACATTTTTCAATATTAAATTTGTAATAGAGCATTATGAAATGTATTGTTGGAACTTCCTTTCTTTTACAATAAATGACCACATCAGTCAACCATTGGTCCTTTAGTCTCCTTAGTCATTTATATAATGAAGTCCCATTGAAGTTTGAATCCACCTATGAAAAGGAAATGTTGAAGTGGATGAATCACCTAGTCATATGTCCTTTAGTAAGAATGCATATCAAATAAATCAGAATATTGATGACATTATTAACAACCTTTTTATTATTAGCTAACATTGGCATATAAGTCTCTTCTTTGTCCATCTTGTCATGAAAAATGTTAAAGTGGCATGATCCTTCTTTGAATTCAAATTGTGGGTCCATACACATTGTGACAACTTGTCGTATATTTCTTACAGGTCATTTGAATTTCTTGAAACTTTTCTTCTTCAACTACATCAATGGTGACCCAAAGCTTGTTAGTGATTAAAACACCATCATTACACTTGTAAAGAATTTTTTGTTATAACCCTAATTGGAGGAACTTAGTAGAAGATGGTAACTGAAACACACTCTTCAACTTAGGATTTAGTCATTTTTTGAATGTTTGTGCTAGTCATACATGGACAACAAGTGACATGTCTCTAGTCATCTATAGGGAAACCAGCTACACCCCTTGTAACCTCAGTTGAAGAGTGTGTTTCAACTATCATCTTCTGCTAATTTCCTCCTAACATTGTAGGGTGGAAATTAAGGCTATAATAGTTGTTATTTGTGATCAAAACATAACAAAATTGATTTCTCATTACTATGCTCAAATGGGATTGCAATATTGGAGGAAGATCCACCATAACCATGTCCTCATTAATCTCTTTTATAAGTGAAGTCTAGGTAATATTTAAAGGAAATAATCAAATAGGTTCCTTTATTCCATCACAGTGCATTGAAAGCATTAGATGTGGAGCCTTATTTTTATTTGATGCACAACATTACTAACACTAGTTAGTATTGCAATAGTATCATATCTAGATTTTTGTAATCCACTATTACCATTCACTTCCTTCAAGTCATCATTCTTAAAGATATCCTTATAATGGTAAAAAGTGCTTCTTTTTATTGCATAATCTCAATGTGATGCTTTTTAATAGAAACATATTATATGACAAACTTCATTGTAAGTAGATTTCTCTATGTTTATTAATCCTTATCTAGCAATATTGAGACCTGATGCCAAAGAATTTAACTCAAATTCTCTTTTTGATTTTTCATTCATGAGACATGCATGCTTAATACCCTCCTCCATCAACCCCATGAGTATTGTAGAAATGAAATCACTTTTACAACCATGTATAGTGTACATGGTTGTAATGAAAGAAATTTTATCAAGTTTTCAAAAACAATTTGTACTCGACTTACCTTTAGAATATGCACTCATCCTTTGTTATTTCAATTAGTCACATGGATTTGTTGTCACAATTTGTGAATAAACAAAACGTACATTACCAATAAGTGGATACTCTAAACGCATGTGAGATACTTATATTGCATTCCATAATTGGCATCAACTTCCACTACACTTTCCTTTAATATCAAATTTAAAGGGGCATCATAAAGTCCAAATAAGTGCTTCACCAGTCCATTTTTTGGGTAAACCTTTTGATATGCAATATCTCTCAAATTCAATGAAGACATTCTTGATCAAAACTTCGAATTCATTACCATCTAATAGTAAAAAATTCAATAGCACTCCTTCCAAGATCATTTGAAATTTGATCCCATAACAATATTATTTGACTTTGGAGAACATTGATGGACTAGATTCACCAGTACTCCAAGGGCCATATCATTCTAATTCTGGTTCTTTTGTGTTGGTGAACCTTGAAATTGGTCGATACCTTCAACCCATAGAATACAACGTTTTTGAAATACAATTTTTTTTATTAGCGATAATTGATATGAATTATATCATTATATTATTTTTCATCTATCTGGATGCTTTTAGAGGAAAAAATAGAGGAATCACATTTTAATGGCATGACCCAATTTGGAAAATTGGGGTTTGAAACCTTCGAGAGCCATTTTGAGGCATGAAATGGCATTTTGGGGGGTCAAAATTTTCTCATCTTTAGCCTAGACCCCTTGACACTGATATACCCTCAGATACCTTTCTAATGGTGTAAAAATCACATCAATCGAAGATCATATGCAAAAGTTATTCCTCCCGCAAGTTGATGAACCATGTTGACCACCATGGTACAAAACGTTACCATGTCATCCCCCATTAATCATGCATATGGGACTATCCATGTGTGGAATTTCAAGAGGATTCTAGAAGTTCAAAAAACTTATCACAATTGAGGGTTGAGGAAGTCAAAACTCTACCCCTAGATGGATATTGGGCTATGTTAAATATTGTTCCACTAGGAGGAGAAGGTATTCTATTCTTTTGCATTTTATCTTATTCCATAGCTGAGAAAAATATCTGAGAGTGGTATTTTGTGGTTATAACAGAGGAGGACGAGGACTCAATAGCAGTCGTTCAAGCCATAGTTCCAAAATGTAACTCCATAGTGAGTTCACATTCCTTTGTATGTGTATTTTATAATTGAAGTAACAAGAGTGGAGCATAGGGATCACCATATAGATTGGTTTTCTACCATATTGGGTTTCCGAGGACAAAACACGTGTTGATTTGTGTGGATGGTGTGAATTTGTGCATTTTCTTTCATTTTTATAGACCAATTGTTTCCTAAAGCCATAACCTAGAGATAATAAATTTGGTATCTAAGGAAATAAACTATATAAATCTAATATTTTAGAAAATTATAGGATCTTTTATGACTAACCATTGATTAAATATTCTATTGGAATATCCATGGTAGTTTTTAGATCATATTTTATCCGAGCATGTTTCTTTCGAGTATTTGTGGGAATTTGCATGGATCCAAGAATCAATTTTAGAATAAATTAGCAAAATACTAACAGCGGACGATTAGTCTATTCATAAAAATCCTTGATTTCCATCAGAGGATAGATTTGTGAGGGTGGAAGATAAATTGAGTTATATATATATCGCAATATGTCCCTCCTCATGGCTACTCTAGTAAAAAAACTTGGGCGACTCAGAGAGGCTAGACGCTCTAAATCTGAGATCATGTCAGAAGGGAAATAAGGAGATAATTAAAAACTTGAAAAGGATTCGAGGAAAGACCTCAAGAAAGAGCATCTCATTTTGAGTTCCATCATCAATGCATTAAAATTGAATCATTGGTTGCAAAAACTAGAAGTTTATTTCAACATTACATATATAGATGAGGAGAGAAAGATATCATTTTCTAGACTGTAGTTAGAGGACCATGATTTAACTTGGTGGGAAAGTCACACAGACACACTCAGGATAGAGGGTGATCCACTAGTAACAAAATGGGAGGATTTTAGAAACCTCATTAATTCCCAATTCTATCGAATTGGGTATCTATAAGAATAATATTGGATCCATTGGAATTTATTTACGAAAATGAATGGGAAGAGTTTGTAGGAGTACACCACTGAGTTATGAAAGATAACTATTATGCTAAGTATTTCTCTCAAGAACCCATATGTACTCCTGAAGTATCTAGGGGGTATACATAGTCATATACGAAAGCAAGTGATACTTTTTAATCCATGGATAGTGGATGAGGCATGAGTACAGACAAAATATCTGGAAATCACAGACCATAATAAAGGCTATCCAAGCATTTCCAAGCAGAAAGAGCACCAATAATATTCCAATGATGAGAAGACTAAGTGGGGTGGGGGAAATGTTAATTAGATGGTAGCCACTACACATCAGTGCAAGGATCCTCTCAACCATTTTAACCATTGAAATATTGATGGTCACACTGAGGAAAAGTGTTGGAAACTACATTCAAATATTAACCCAAAGAAATGCAAGAAGGATGCAAAGAAACATAATCTTCTATCGATTGATTCAAGTAATCGGGTCGAAAGAAGCTCCGATGTGGATAAGAATATTTTATACACATCAGTGAAAGAGGAGGTGAATCTAAGTATCCTTCATCAATAGGAAGAGAAGGATATGACCAAGCTCTTCCACATCAAGATTAAGATGAAGAATACTAATATAGACACTATGTTCAAATCTAGTTTACAAGTTAATTTTATACTAACATATCTTGTCAGCAATCTTGGATTGGAGGTTCAAAATCATCCTATCCCCTATCCATTGCGTTGGTTAAAAAAGGATGAAAATATGAAGGTAATCAAATAGTGTAACATTAAATTTGTTATAACTACAAACTGTATTGATGAATATGTGTTGGATGGAGTACCCTTGGATGTGTGTGGTGTAGTGTTTGGGAGAACCTACATGTATATGAGGGATGCAATATTCAATTGGAGAGCCAACCAATACCACTTGATCAATAAGGTAGGTACTACATAATCAATGTACACAAAAGTAAATTGAATATATCGGTGGTAAGTTCCAACCAAGACAAGAAGTTGAGTATTTCTAGTAAGAAATATGTTTTACTTTTCTTAAGAGAAAATATGTTCAATGATGACTCAATAAGAGTAAAGGTATCCCTAGAGGGGTATACTAAACAGAAGAATCATTTGTTGGAGGACTTGTTTTAGGATTAAATAGGAATGTTACAAAAGACTAAAGGGATACCACCCAAGAGGGAAGTGGAGTAAGAAATAAAGTTATTTCTAGAATCCCACTTGGAAAACATTGGGTTGTATAGAAAGTTTGTTCTGGAAGAAAATTAAGTGAAGAAGCAGTTGCAACAACTACTAGAGTAGGGATTAATTTAATCGATCACCTCACCTTGTGGGTCACCTATCATTATAGTACCCAAGAATGATGGGAATTGTAGGAAGTGTATCGGTTACAAATATTTAAATAAGATTATACTCGAGAATCAACACCCTCTATCCAGGATTAATGATTTTTGGACCATTACAGCACACCAAGTACTTCACCAAGTTGGATCTAAAATAATGATACCACTAGGTATGTTTCAAAGAAGAAGACACTTGGAATACCACCTTTAAGACAAGGCAATATCTATTTGAATGGTTGGTCATGCAATTTGTCTTATTTAATGCACCAAATACATTTATGATACAGATGAATGACGTAATACACCCATATTTAGATTCATTTGTTATAGTATATTTGGATGATATATTAGTTTATATCTCTACCTGGTAATAGAAAATATCACATATTACTTAGGTGTTAGAGATCCTGAAAAGCAAGAGATGATGGCTGACCTCAATAAATGTGATGTTTCTCAATAGTCATTGGTTTATTTTTGTTGTGTGATTAGTGGATGGAAAATAACGAAAGATCTCGCAAATATGGAGGCCATCATGAAATGGTAGGTTCCCACAACTATCACTGAAGTTAAGAATTTTGTTTGGGTATTACAACACTTGCAAAAGTTCATAGTTTAATTTTTAGCACTAGTTGCATCACTCCATGCCATAACAATCAGTGGTAAGAGTTTTCAATGAGGGAATAATCAACAAAATGCTTTTGATGAGATGGAAAGAAAGATCAATCAAGAATTATTTATCTCATTAGAAAACTTGAAAAATCCTTTCAAAATGGATACATATGCAAGTGGTTAAGACATGGGAGTTGTTTTAGTGCAAAAAGGAATGCCTATATGCTATCATTCTGAAATATTTCATGGGTTATTTATCAACTAACCTACACACAAGTGGATGGGGTTATTCCCTAGTTCATTTTATCAAGAAGTGGAAGCACTATTTATGGAAAGGAGACCGAGTAAGCTACAACAAACCATACATTACAAGTGGATGGGGTTTTAACAATAGTTTAATCTAGTTATGAAGTATAAGAAGGGTAGAAAAAACAACTTGGTAGACATGCTTTCAAGGCCACCCCCATCCAAGATTACATATTTGGTAATATTTATGAACATGGATCCTTTTATGCATTGTAATATCCTCAAATTATTAGAAAATAAATTCAAAGTTGAAATTAGAAGTAAATTTCCATTTATGGGAATTCAGATTTGGAAATAAATTGTCATTATGGAAAATCCAAATTTATAATTTTGGATTATGTAATTATTATTTTATTATTGTTGGGTGAAGGTTTGACTTTCCCAACTGTTCTCTTTTGATGGACACATGTATGAGACAATTTTTTTTAATAAATTAAATGACAGAATACAAATGGAACAACCAGGTTAAAAATAACTGACTATGAGTCCATGAGTGGGGAACAGGTTTGAGTTAACTCGGAGATGATTTTTACAAGTGGAAGAAGTTGATTTTTTTCACTAACAACCCCTAAAAATCATGGATTTTAAAATATGTGAATTTCCCCAAGGAGGGAAAGGAATGGAAAGTCCGAGGCACAAGACAAATACAACATATGTTGGAGGCATGACGTTGATTAGTATGTTGGGATTAAGAACTGTTTTATTCTTATGCGAACAACTGGTGTGAGGCAAAGCATTTTCTGAACTGTTAATGGTGACTGTGGCTAAGGGGCGTGACTCAGTTTTCCCTTATGGAGTCTTGGTTAGCCTAGGGGTGATCAAAACAAGTGATCGTGGTTGTTTTGTTTATATTGTTGGATGGAAAGTGGTTGTACCATTTGTTTCCCATCATCAGTCTTTAGATATGTATCTCAACTATGTACCTGTATTGTTGATGTTATATTGTTGATTTTGTACAGTTGATGCTATCTTTTATATTTCTATACTTATAAATCAGAATCTGTTAAGTGTATTGTATAGCCGTGTTAGATTCATGGCTTGCCACTGTGTAAGAATACCTGTAGTGACGTTTCTCTGAAGTATTATAGTTTTGTGTGTGTGTGTGTGTGTGTGTGTGTGTGTGTATTATTGTTGTTCATTTACTATATAATATCAAAATACCTTAGAATGAAAAGTATAAATAGTCTGTATTGAAATTTCTATTGTATAGGTGGAAATAATAAAAGTCCCAAATACATTCTTTCATCTATTATTAGAGAAAGATATCTTATACAGTAGATTGTAGAATGCTTGAAAAAATACTCTTATTACAGTCAATAGGACGATGACCAAAATATTACAAATTCGGTTTTCCATATATCCAAGAACTCCATAACTACTCTAAACAGAGTTTTAGAAAGTCTACATAAAACTTTATGTAACTGAAGTGAGTGCACGCATGGACCAGTGGAAGGAAAAATATGGAATCTAAATACCTTTTGTGGACAAGATGCTTCCTTCACCAAGTGCACTGTCATTTTCCCAACCTGCAAAAGAGAAATACAATGGTATTAATAACCTTACGAACATCCAAACCCTTAAAATAATGAGATAAATAAAATGAGTCAAGGCGTAACTTATCTTCGATCCCGATTGAATATCAGAGTGTCTTTGTTTTCCCTTGCGAAGTAGTCGATCCACGACACAGGAGGAGGACTGGGTTTGTAATACATCTGATGGGTTCCCTCGCAAGAAAGAGGGACACATCATCAATTTACATCCATGCGAAATTTTCACTAGCGAAAGTAAGAAAAACAAACAAACATTTACTCAAGTTTTGTGGTTTTGTTATCCCTAAATATGTCTTTAGTTTATAAAATATAGATAACATATATACAAATAAAGTACAAACCATATTTAATATAAGGATCTTATTAACACGTGATTTTGACAAAGAGGTGGCGACAATAAGCTAAAACGATACCAAATAACCAGTAAGTATTACTTCGAAGAAAATTACCAAACCCTGTACATAGGGCCAAAAGAACAGAAGGAATTCAGTATGGTGAAGCTAACCTTTAAAAAACAGAGCTACCATTGTCTCCATAATACACATATGGAATTCTAATAATAGTGATGTTTGTAGTAAATATATAATTAAAGATGCAAAGGATGTGATCTGGGTACATAAAAATTACAGTAAGAACCGAATTCATATGCTAAAGGCTATTAACACAAAATATGTTCAAACCTTGCTAGTATCTTGGTTCGTGCATTCAACAGATGATTTTTCGAATGAATACAAGTATAGGGTACAAAATTTATTAAACAAGAAGACTGTTTTGTTTTTTTGTACAAAGTTGTCGAATGCAAGAAATCCTTACAATATGCTGACAAAAATTTAACTATTGTAGATGGAGTAGCAAGTAAAGAATTATGTTGTATTAGTTTTAATATTTAACAAAAATATATTATATTAAGTACATACGAATGTCTATGTTTGAGAAAAACCTGGGAAAGGCATTGCAGAGATAATCAAAATCCCTTGATGGGACAGAGTTGTGATTCTTACTCAAACAGATTCTTTAACTAATAGACATAGTTAAAACATGAATATAACTATACAAAGAAATATTGCCTAGTTGGTAAAAAATTTATTAAGCATCGAAGGGTTTGGCCAAGTGTTGGAATGGAAAATTATAACACCATAACCATTTTGGTAATGACTCTCGCTTAGGGTCTTCTTGTACAAGTCTCAAAGATGACGATGATTTCTTACATATAGAATGTATTTGCACCAGACAGAGAACACATTACACAAAGGATACATTTCACATTGAATGCATGGCACTAGAGCGGTTACTCACATATGCTTGTGGAGAACCCTACCATTGCGTTGTTACCCCATCCCTTACCATAGCTGAGCACTACCAGAATCGACAATCGCATATAGTGAAGAGGTCAAAACGAAAATGAGATCAAAGGGGTGACTATGAGGAGATAAATGACACCTCAATCCCCTCGTTATTAGGTAAGAGTTATTGGTACGCCATCCCACACCTCTGCCATGTCAAGTCGACTGAAGTTGCGAGCCCACATTGGGCGGGCTCCTGTAAACTCAAGTCGTAGGGTATTGGGTAGGTCTATCGCCTTTAATGGAACCTGCCATAACGTAAATTCCTATAGGATATAACGTCCTTGTTTTAGACATGACCTGGCATCCACCTCAAATACGATTCATAAACCACTTTAATGTTGTTTTGTATGTGTTTAACCATGGATAGAGTGGACAGAGTTAACATATGCATAGGGTTATAGATTGGTTGTTGTGTGTACATCGTATACCTTGTTTGAAAGTATAGTTTTTTACACTATGGTAATTTTATATTGCATGGGGTGTTATACCCCTAGCACTTATTTCTAGACATTGACAGTTATGTCTCCTAGTTTAACACTACGATCGCCAACTTTTTAACCTTGTTTCTAAGTCTTACATTGATGACATGTTTTATAACATAATTTGTAACCCTTTTACTTTTATATGAAACAAGTGAAAGCATATATGCAATTGATTCTAGACAGGTGTCGCCTTATGGGGAAATCAAATATTTTTATGCTTGGATCACTATGGTTGCCCATATTATTATAGTTTTCAATATTTTTGTGGTATATCTTCCTGCTGCATATGGAATTTTCCTAGGAAGAGATTGGTCATCTATGATCAGTGGATACATAATGAATGTTGGAAGTTGCATGATGTTTCTAGATAAAGAAGGAGTAATGATTAAGGTCACTCGTGAACCCATGAGGTTGTTTTTCTTCAAAAAGAAGGATAATGAGCTAATGGAAGATTATATAGACGTTGGAATTGGAAACTATACTATCCTAGAAATTGAGTAGATTGAAGACATGGAGAATCAAAAGCATCATTTTAAAGGGAATTGGAGGATGTCATTTGATTGATCTTTCTAAAGTTCCAGGAGTGGATTTGGAATCATCCTTCTAAACCCAGAAAATATTGTGCATCCACATGCTATCACACTTAAATTTGCGTGCACCAATAATGAGGCAGAATATGAGGCTTTGATTCAAGGAATGATTCTCACACAAGAAATGAAGATAGAAAATATAATTTTGACTGCAAACTCCAAGTTGGTAATAAATCAAGTTACACAAAGATATAAGATTAAAAAGGAAAGACTCAAATTATATTTCAAAAGAGTTAATGAAATGATGGAAGCTTTCATCTCTTTCAACATCTGTTTCATCCCAACGGATAAAAATCAGAAGGAAGATTCATTAGCTTTAGTGGCTTCACTGTCGAAACCAGATGATGTTCAAAGAAAAACATATTTTCAAGTAAAATAAATATTTCGACCTTCTGCACCTAACAATCAGGAGTATTTACAGGTATTTCAGAATGATGAAGAATTAGAAAATGTTTTGGTGAATGATGATGAAGATGAGGATAATAACATAATTTTTGTCCCAAAGAATCGTATTCAATCTGATTCTCTTTTTACAAGAGACGATCATGATAAGAACATCTTGGAAGAAGTATCTCTCCGAAAAGTCCAAGAAATAAGAAAGTTTAATACTGAAACTGATAGTTCCCCAAAATATGTCAATTTTGGACTTGATTTCACAATGGACGAAGTTGATCAATATGTCACACTATTTAAATAATATCTTGATCTGTGTTCACATGGATTTATTATGATTTGAAGGCATATTGTAAGAAAATATTTCAACACATTATTCCCTTGAGAGAAGGGGAAAATCATGTAAAGCAGAAAATAAGGATGATGAACCCCAAATTTAAATCATTTGTAAAGGTTGAATTGGAAAAGTTAAAGAAATATGGAATAATATACCCCATTAGACATTCTGTCTGGATTTCAAATGCTGTAATTGTGAGAAAAAAGAATGGGGGGATTCAGATGTGGTTAGATTTTTGGGACCTTAATAAATCAAGTGTAAAGGATAATTATCCTTTTCCTAACATGAAATTTCTCCTCCAACAAGTCACAATATTATCTTATATATGCATGTTAGATGGTTTTTATGGGTATAATCAAATCATGATTGTTGAGGAAGACAGAGCAAAGACATATTTCATAACACCTTGGGAGACATGCATATGCTCGAATGCCCTTTCGTTTAAAAAATGTTGGAGCTACATTTCATAGGGATATGGATCATACTTTTGATGGATTGATAGGAATATTCATGGTGGACTACCAACATGATTTAATGGTACAATAAAAAAACAAGGAGTGATCACAGTCATCACATGAGGAAAGTTTTTGACAGGTGTAGGTTATATGGTGTTTCTTTAAATCCAAAAAAATGTTTATTTGTTGTAATTGAAGGAAAACTATTTGGCCATATTGTGTGAAAGGAAGGAATCTATATTGATCCTAGGAGAGTTAAAGATATAAATGAACTCAACCCCCCATCATCTAACAAGGGATTTCAGACATGTTTTTGAAAAATGAACTTTGTATGATTATTTGTCCCTGACTATGCAAGTATCGTGAAGCCGATCCATTCATTGTTGAAAAAGGAGCAAATGTTTGAATGGACCATGTATCTACAACTCCAGTCTTCATTAGCCAAGATTTCCAAAGATACTTCATCATTTATTCATTCACTATAGAAATTTTTGTGGCATCTATTCTTACTCATATAAATTCCAAGGATGAAGAATTGCCAATTAGTTTCATGAGAAAGACCCTTCATGATTATGAATTAAGATATTCATAATTGGAGAAGAAAGAATTGTCTCTTGTAAAAGAAGTGGCTCACTTTCGGACTTATATATTAAATTCTAATGTCATTGAGTATTTTCCATCCTCTCCTGTGAAGATTCTTCTAAATCAACAATTGAGAGAAGGAAAATGGGAAAATTGGTTGGCAAAGATTCAAGAATATGATATTGAAATTAATCCTTTAAAAGAAGCTAAAGGACAAGATTTATGTAATATCATTGCAAATAGTGATTCTTTGGATGGAGTAATTTCGATTTCAGTAGGAGAACCCATGGCAGTTTCAGAATGGTATAAATATATTATATTTTACTTGAGGTTTGGATAATTTCCAGTCACCATGAACCCTAAAGAGCGAAGAACATTGAAAATGAAGTCAAATAAATATGTATCGATTGTTGACATAATGTGCAAGAGGAACTATGATGGCATATTTTTTATATGTGTTGATCCAAGGAAAGCTCAAGAATCGATGAAAGAATTCCATGAAGGTATATATTGTAATGTTCCTGACTTGGCTAGTCTAGGAAACGTTGCTAATGTGTGTGTAGGATCAAAGTTTTACAACATATAAATGATCATACAAATAATAAATGCGACAAAGGACTGCAATTTTGTATTATGATATCTCTGTGGATTACAAAAATGGCCAAATGCGGCTGAATACTGACAATACTTGACTAGATCAACATACAAAGGATCTTAGCCGGAATATAAATAAGCAACTGTGACTGAATAACAACACTCGGCTAGATCAAAAGACAAAA
>JZKD02S1725050.1:467410-503471 GCA_000966675.3 Picea glauca
GGCTATATTTTAACGGGGTGGTTTAGACCATTAAGAATCCTCTTCTGGAGCTCCTATTTGGAAAGGGACATTACAGTCCTCCCGTCCCGAAATTGCTTGTCCTCAAGCAATACCAGTACAGGGTGCTGCAACACCTGCTCGCTCTCCCAAGTAGCGTCCTCTAATGGAAGCCCTCTCCATATGATCAAACACTCTCTGATGACCCTGCTCCTTATTTTCTGCTCTCAGAATTCCAAAACCTCCTCTGGAACTAACTCCAATTGTCCCTCCTCATCCAACGAGGGGAGCTCCTCTGATGTGTTAATGAATTGTCCCACTACCTTTTTGAGGCAAGACACATGGAACACGTTATGAATCTTGCTCTCCTTTGGAAGGTCTAGCTCGTAAGCAACCTCACCTACTCGTTGCATGATCCTGTAGGGACCATAAAATCTAGGCTTGAGATTTTTGGCTCTACTCTTCTTCAGAGATGACTGATTGTAGGGTTGGAGTCTCAATAAAACCAAATCTCCAACCTCAAAGTTGCACTCTATCCTGTGCCTGTCCGCTCTTAGAACAACCTTCTTCCCATCCTGATCTTTGAATCCCATTTCCAAGGTTTGGTAGTTGGTAGTGATTTTTCCCAAGGTAATCATCCACTGCAATCCTAACACCACATCTGTGTCCGATAGGTCAACCACATAAAATGTGTCTCTCACGGTGTAGTTGCCTAACTTCATCTCTAAGTTTGGAATTCTGTCTAGACACTCCACTGTGTGGCCATCTGCTACCGCAACATCAAACCTCTCAAACTCCTTTGTCTGAAGTGGTCGTCTTGATACTAGTGAAGCGTCGATGAAGTTGTGGGTGGCCCCACCATCTATCAGGGTGATTTCCCGTTTCCCCTGAATAATCCCTCTGATACGGAGGGTATCATACTTGGGAACACCGAAAAGGGTCGATATGACTCCTCCCTTTGTTGGTTTCTTCCTGTTAGCCTGCTCTGACGGTTGTGGGACTACTGGAGGATGGGCTCCTGCCAGTGTCGGTGGTCTACGGGGAAGCTGCTCCTATGTTGGTGCTGACTTGTCCTCTAAATTAGTGGATCCATTGTCTTGCTCCTCCTCACTATACACACTGTCTGCTTCTACCTCAATATAATGAATCTCTCCCTTGCCCATGCACCTGTGGCCTGGGACCCAAGGATCTCTGCAGCTGAAGAAAAGCTTCTTCCTCATAAGCTCTCGCCTAGTCTCCTCATCCAACTTCTCCTTTACCTTCCATTCTCTCTAGAATGGCTTCCTGTCTTGATCCCTCTGGGGTACAAATGGTTTGGAGAAAGTTTTAGTCTTTGGCACTGAGTCTGCCAGATCTCGAGTGCGAAGGATGGCATCCTGCAAAGTGGGAGGCATGTATGCCTTCACCCATCCTCTTCAAGGCTCTATGAGTCCTTCTATGAATAGCATGATCAACCTGGGTTCTGATATATCTGTCACTGCCACGGCTACCCGTTGAAACTCTGTAATGAATGCCTCTGATGTGTCAGTTTGTCTCAACTGGGCTAGATCCCTGAAGTGTATCTCAGGATCCTTCCTGTCAAACCTATCCATGAGCCTATCTGTAAACTCCCTATAGGAGGTTATTCGACTGTGACCCAATGTCACCAGTCCATGATACCACAACTCGTGTGACTCACCCTCCAAGTGTAAGGTCGCAAAACTAATGGCCTCTGTCTTGGTCATCTGGTTGAGCTTGTAATACATGTCTAGCTTCTGTACCCAAGATCTGGCGGTGTATTTGGATGATCCATCGAAAGAAGGGATAGTGAGTTTCCCAACTTTTCGGATGAAATCGAGGTTATTCCCCTGCTGCTTTTGTGGTCCTCCCCTCTATGACTCTCTGGGGTGGTTCCTAAGTCTGAGTCCATAGTAATCGACTAAGGTCATGTCCTGATGGAATTCATGACCCAATGCTGTGTACTCCCTCCTATAATCTGCAATGTCGTCGGCATGAGTGGGTGGCCTCTGTGTTATTGGTGGTGGTACTGCTACCGGGGCTGCCCTCTGGAAACTGGGAAATAAGGGTCTGGGAATCCTACTCACAGAGGTGTATGTGCGAGAGGGTGACTGGGGTCTACTTCCTTCTTCCGAGTTCGCCTGTGCTGCATGCAGGACTTGTGTATCTGGGGTGCCCACTCTAGCTAATCTATCAACCACTTGTGCCAAGGACTGAGACATGGTCTATTGACTAGCTAACATACCATTGATAACCTACATGAAATCTACCTCTGGATCTACGAGGACCTTGTCGCTGCCCTTTGGTCACTCATATATGTCTCCTAGCATCCTCTATGCCTTGCGCTCTGCCCTTCTCTCTGCTTCTCTGTGTGCCTCTTCCTCTTCCTTTGAGCTAGGAGGGAAAGGGGGGAAATCAGGTCTATGCTGTCTTTCCTTATGCCTATTGTAAGTGACATATTTGTCACCTACGTGTTCACGGCCCTATGGGTCTTCTGCTACACTCATTATCTTTAGTCAGAGGCTGGCAGGACTAAAGCTCTGATACCACTGTAATGTTCCTGACTTGGCTAGTCTAGGAAATGTTGCTAATGTGTGTGTAGGATCAAAGGTTTATAACATATAAATGATCATACAAATAATAAATGCGACAAAGGACTGCAAGTTTGTATTATGATATCTCTGTGGATTACAAAAATGGTTGAATGCAGCTGAATACTGACAATACTTGACTAGATCAACATACAAAGGATCTTAGCCAGAATATAAATAAGAAACTGTGACTGAATAACAACACTCGGCTAGATCAAAAGAAAAAAGGATCTTAGTTGGAATACAAATAAGCAACTAAAAGATAATACCCAGAATATGGGAGCACTGAAGAATGATGGAAGACCTGGATGATCTTCCCGGTGACTAGGGTGTGTCTTTCAACACCGAAATCAACCAACTGGTGCCTTCCTCCTAGAATACACTGAACTATCTCTCCTGAGATGTGCCTCTTCTCCTCAATGACAAGTCATAATCAGCATAATAATGAATTAGGTCGTTGACCCTTCCTTTATAGTTTTCCAAAA
The DNA here is from genome assembly GCA_000966675.3 of Picea glauca. NCBI lineage: Eukaryota > Viridiplantae > Streptophyta > Pinopsida > Pinales > Pinaceae > Picea > Picea glauca. The sequence continues at coordinate 470,481 of JZKD02S1725050.1, forward strand.
CCCTAAATCATGCTGAAACCCTAAATCACTAGTGAAACCCTAAATCATTGTTGAAACCCTAATTCACTGTTGACTTCTATTTTTAGCTCACAGTGACTTAAAAGCGTTGTTAACTCTTGTTAGCTCAATGTCACTTTCCGAATATAACACCTATGACTGGGGTGACCTCTAGTAAAGAACTGTTAACTCTTGTTAGCTCAATGTCACTTTCTGAATATAACACATGTGACTGGGGTGACCTCTAGTAAAGCATTGTTAACTCTTGTTAGCTCAATGTCACTTTCCGAATATAACACCTGTGACTGGAGTGACCTCTAGTAACCCTGTTTACCCCTCTTTGGCCCTAGCTATAGTCTAACGGGGTGGTTTAGACCATTAAGCCTCCTCTTCTGGAGCTCCTATTTGGAAAGGGACATTACATATGTGGTGGAAAAAATTTTCCTACTACCAAAACCCATAAAATAATAAGAGATGGGTTTTATTGGCCATCAGTTTTTAAGGAATCATATGCTACCATAAGGAAGTGTGTATCTTGTCAACAATTTTCAGGGAAAATGAGAAACTATGCAATTCCATTACAACCTATATTTGTAGAACAACCATTTTCCCATTGGGATCTCGATGTTGTTGGATCAATAAATCAAAAATCAAGAAAAGGACACATATATATCCTCACCACTACATACTATTTTACAAAGTTTCTAGAAGTAGTAGCATTAAAAAGGGTTGATTCTGAAGAGTTGATTAAGTTTCTCAAATATAATATTTTGTCAAGGTTCGACATCCCATAAAAAATTATTACTAAGAATGGTCAATTTTCATCGGTTCAAAATTTACATATTTTTGTGGAGAATATCGGATTTTTATGGGGCAGTCATCAAATTATTATCCACAAGGGAATGGTCTTGCAGAATCCACCAATAAGACACTCATTCGAATATTGAAGAAAACTATTGATAAGAACCAGAAGAACTGGCATTTCAAATTGAGAGATGCGCTATGGATGAGCATAATGACTCTAAAACACAACACTGGGATGTCTCTTTATACATTGGTTTATGGGAAAAAAGAAAAATTTCCAATCAACCTCGAAGTAAATTCATTGACTTTTGTAGTCAATACAGAGGATGCATAAGATATTTCACCTATGCAAAAGAGAGTGAACCAATTATTTAAACTGGAGGAAGACTGAAGTAAATATTGACATAGAACTTCTCATAGACAACAAAGTATCAAAAAACATTTTGATCAGAGCGCAACCATAAATAATTTTCAAAATGTGAGTTGGTTTTCCTTTGGAACAAAGCTAAGGAGAAACCATCTATGCACACAAAATTCGAAGCACTTTGGGTTGGACCATATATCAATGAAAATATTCTATCTTTTAATTCTTATATACTAAAATACATGAAGGATAAAATATTAATGTTTTGTGTTAATGGGTAACATTTGAAAAGTTTCTTCGCCTGAAATTTTTTCATTTCCTTGTACATAATTTTTATTTATTTATTTTGTACATCCTTACTATTCGACTCCATAACCCAAAATATAGAACCATATGGTCATGAATATTATGGATTGTTGACAACCCACATGGGGTTATCATCCCACAGTTGGAGCCAGTTGTTGAGACCATTTTGTGTTTCCATGCTTTCCTTCCACATTCTATTTTCCCTACTTCTTTACTCCAATTGTTTTCCCTCTTCTACACCTCCCCTTATTCCCTTTTTGTTTTATCCCTTCTTTTAACTCTTTATGGTTACTATACTTAGTCATATTTTAGTTTCGCGGGTTCATGGTTTGGCGAGATTTCATTTCCACCCTCTTAATTATTTCATAACTTCATTTTAAAAATTAGTCATATTTCAGTTTAGCGGGTTTGTAGGTTCAAAATTTCACTCTCCATTTTTTGTGACCTTCACTTTGCACCCCAAGTTTTGTGATCTACATTTCGACCATCAGTCTTGTCGTGGGTGTCAGGCTCCAAAATATTTCATTATTCTTTCATGTGAGTCTAGCTGACCATTCCTATACACTTAGTATAATTTTGATCATCTATACAACCACGGGTTCACGGGTTCCCTTGTTCGCGGGTTATATAAAATCCTATATTCAAATTCTCTCTCACCCATCCCCTCCCTTTTGTTTCTTTTCCTGATACGCATTAAGTATTTTTTAATGCTAAATAATGTTGTGTAGGCCCAAAAAATATCATTATTAATGGCGAAAGGCTTGAGTAATTACTCATTAAATCTTCATTTGAAAAGAGATTAAAATATCATTCTCTTTCCGAAAATATTTATTTGAGATTACTATCCAACTGAAGAAATAGTTCCATCAACCTATGACAACATCATATATGAAGCAGTTTTGTGGTGACACTCTGAATATATTTTGTCATGAAGACTAAAAATTCCAATGGTTGAGAGCATATTTGTATTATTCCTCTCCTCTTGCACAAAAAGATGTAATTTGGACATCTGGAATCACTTGTGTTGGGTTTGTTTCTGATGTTTTTCATTGTAAGGAAATCATTGCATGGTGTGTGGACAAGTGTTGGATAATGTTTTCATTGATTCTAGAGGATTGATGTCAAAGGTCAAAGGATTGATGTCAAAGGAACAATGTCTTGTCATAGTATATTGATGTAGTGATTGATGGATCATGTATTGTCCTTGATGTCAATGGATTTATGTCAAGTGGAGTCACAGTCATATGATGTCATGCATAGATGAAGATGGATCAATGAGTTGTCATTTATATATGATGCATAGTTAGATTGATTTAAAGATGACTCATTATTTTCTTGTCATGGCCGATAGGGAGTACAAATGGATGAACTCCAAAGTGGTCCCCTTATGGTGAAATCCCTCACGGGAAGACGCTTTGCGGTTGAGTTATCCTAGTAGTATGGTTAGGGAACCCATTCTTAATTGTCAAATAATGAGATGAAGATCAATGAATTTGTCAGTGAAACTATCTTAGATGGCTAGTTCTTTTCATACCATTTCCGGTGGTATGTGGAACGTCACATAACTCCTCAGGGTTTGAGAGTTATGGCCTTATGAAGTTGGAGCACCCTCATATGAAGGCTAGAAGCCCCAAAAAATAAAAAAAGTCAAAGTGCTTACAAAGAAGAAATTATTTAAATAATAAAGTGAAGTGATAAAGTCAAAGAGGATTATTTAAATAATAAAGTAAATGAAGAACTTTCTAATTATGGAAAGTGGTTATATAAGGGCTAACCCTAAAATGAGGAAAGTGGGTTAAGTGGTCAAGTGGCTATTGGATATATAGACAAGTGGAAAATTGGACAAAGTTGGACATAGGTGGCTATGTGGACAAAGTTTCCTAGAAGATGCTTCTAAGGAAGATACTTGAAGAGTATAAATAAGAGGCAAGGGTCTCTTGTAGAAAATAAATCTTGAGCATATATTGAAGATCTATTCTGAGAGAGAGATTAACTAGAGGATCTCATGGACACAACAAATTTTTTGTAAGTCTGATATCTTGACGACAAAAGTTTCAGAAGTTCAGAAACCCTAGTTTTTGAAGGAGTACGCGATCAACAACGGGCTAGAGAGCGTACATACGTGGGTTGCAATGAGACAGAGCACGTACACACGTGGGCTAAAGGAGGTCAGAGCGTGTACAGTTGGTTGAATTCATGAATACTTGAGTGTGAGTTGGTTCCATGTTCCTAAAGGATGATGCCAGTAATAGATATGCATTCTATGGGCTCAGATATGCCATAAAAGTTTTGGTATGGTTACATGATTGTCTTGATGGATACTCTTGCTTATCGTATGGTTTATTCTTAAGCAATTCTTGGTATGGCTGTTGTGATATGGTTATGTTGGTTGATTGATAGAGTGAACATCACTCTTATGGTTCTGTATGGATATTACTTCCATAGTATACTGGTTTTTTATACATGATTAAGTAGCATTCATATTGTATGGTTGAGGAGCATGAGTAAGTTATTGGAGAGAATAGATGTGTTTTGATTGGTTATGGTTCAAATTGGATAGTGAAAGACAAAATTTTATGTGACTAAAGGATGCAGAGGATCTGAGTTTATCAAGGAAAGAAAACCCTAATTTTTCAGAAGGAATACACAGGCTGTAGTACAGATAGGTTTCATACATACGTGAGATATACTATTGGTAGGGCGCGTACATACGCATTGTGCACTATTGACAGGTCACGTACCTATTGAAAGATTGGTATTTGTTGAGGATTGAATCCTCCTCTCAGTTGGTGTTGAGTTGTGTAAGTTGAGCCTTGCATTAGAGAGCTGGTTCTCTTATGGAGTTGTAACTCTATTCAGTTGTTGTTGATAACCCAAGGATTGTAGTCCATAATAAAAAGGAAAATTGTACATACATATTGTGTTTTTTGTGTTCCTTGTGGTGATGACTCATTTATGATATATGTTGTTGTTACATTTTGTTGATATGTGTTCACATTCAACTGGTTATAAATGATAGTAATAAGTGATGAATAAATGGTGATTCACCCTCCCTCTCATTGTGGTCGGTATTTCCAACAATTGGTATCATGCCTTCACTATAATCCTTAACAATCTTGGAGGAGATCCATTGACACACAAATGGATGATGAAGTTCCAATCCTTGATGAGGAAAATTATTCTACATGGAGAATAGAAATGAAACTGCATTTGAAGGAAACATGAGCAGGTGTTTGGAAAGAAACTATTGGTGGATCAGTTCCTTTGAAGAACAAGAAAAAGTTTGCAGGTCAAAGGGAAGAAAAGAAGAATGATGCACCGGCTCTCAATACCATTCTTAGTGGAATATCAAGTTCTATCAAAGAGATCATGGGACAATGGACTTCCACCAAGGATCTATGGCTAAAGCTAGAGGAGACATACCAAAGAAAGAAGGAAGACACTAAAGACAACTCCTTCAAGAAAAATGAAGGTAAAGAATCTCCAAAATCCTCTAATTGCAATGATTCTAAATATGATGATGTTGAATATTTCTCTACATGTGAAGAAGAAGATCTATAAATAGTCGGTATAGAATAAAATGATAGTTATCCCATGGAAGAAGTAGAATAAGAACTTTCAAAGATTAAAAAGAAAGTTGATTGGGGTCTATATGAATACAATTATTACCATAGTTATATAGACTATATCTATCTTTCAGAGAACACTAAAATTTTTCTTGAAAAGAATCAAAAGTATATCTTGCAACTAAAGGAAATGCTCAAAGAAAAATAAGAAAGTAAAAAGACACAATTAGAAGAAAAGGAAGAAGAGATCAAAATATTAAAGAATGAAATAGAAGAGAATAAGAAGGTAGATGATGATATTAGAAAAAATATTGAAATTAATATCCATCTCAAGACCCAAATTGAAAAAGCCAAAAGGGTAGAGGAACTACTAAAAAAACAATTAAATGAAAATGAAGAATCATGTCACAAGTTGGAAGCTGAAGTTGTTGATCTTAGAAAGAAAGTAGAGAAATCAAACAAATTGTTGAATAACTCAACAATCTTGAATGAGATTTTGGATAATCAAATATCACCAAATGATAAATCAGGTCTTGGATACAACACAAAAACTACACATGTTGAAGCAAGCACCTCAAAGAAGCTTGAGGTAAGTCCTTCAAAAGATGGAAATAATGTTGCAAATCAACCATTTACACAAAGGAAGGAAAATTTCAAAAGAAAGCAAGGAAGACATCAAGAAGCCATCTTTACGCCTCAAAGAAGAGAGACACCTTCAATATGGACACCAAAGAAAAGGTATGAAAATGTTTTCCATGGTCACTGTTACTCGTATAATGAATATGGTCACAAAGCTTTGAAATGCAGATCTTATGCAAGGAGAGATAATGAAAGATTTCATAAAACCCTAAGGTGTTGCATATGTAATCAAGTAGGACACATTGTTTCTCATTGTCACACCATGATATGGTACAACTCTAGTGGATTTGGCCACAAATCCCAGGATTGTTGGAACACAGGAAGATAGTCCATGATGAGAACTTCATATAGCATGACTAGAATAAAACATGAAGTTAGGAAGGAAGAAATTTTTGAAAATATGGAAGCTCGAAGTTCAAGTTATGAGAAACTGGGACACCTTCAGAAGTGGGTGAAGAAGACTGAACAATCAAAATAGAATCATAGCCTTAAGGGAAGCTCAAGTTGAACATATTCAGAAGCATATGCAGGTTACAATGGTAAAAGTTGCGTACATACACTGGCTGACATATAAATAGGTTGCATACATATATGAGCTGTCTGTATAGCACGTCGTGTATCTGTGGGAAAAATTGTGGGAAAAATTCTATGCATATGTGTTGCATCATGGTATGATGATATAACTCTGTGTATCGTAATAGTTGTATGATTTCATGCATAGATGAAGATGGATCAATGAGTTTTCATTGATATATGATGCATAGTTAGATTTATGTAAAGATGACTCATTATTGTCTTGTCATGGTCGATAGGAAGTACAAATGGATGAATTCCAAAGCGTTCCCCTTATGGTGAAAGCCCTCATGGGAAAACGCTTTACGATTGAGTTATATTAGTAGTATGGTTAGGAAACCCATTATTAATTGTGGAATAATGAGATGAAGATTAGTGCATTTGTTAGTGAAACTATCTTAGATGGATATTTCTTGTCATGCCATTTCCGGTGGTATGTGGAACGTCACATAACACCTCACGGTTTGAGAGTTATGGCCTTATGAAGTTGGAGGACCCTCATATGAAGGCTAGAAGCTCCAAAATGTCAAAGAAGTCAAAGTTCTTACAAAGAAGAAATTATTTAAATAATAAAGTGAAGTGATAAATTAAAATAGTATTATTTAAATAATAAAGTAAATGGAGAACGTTTTAATTATGGAAAGTGGTTATATAAGGGCTAACCCTAAAATGAGGAAATTGGGTTAAGTGGTCAAGTGGATATTGGATATATGGACAAGTGGAAAATTTGACAAAGTTGGACATAGGTGACTATGTGGACAAAGTGGCCTAGAAGATTCTTCTAAGGAAGCTACTTGGAGAGTATAAATAAGAGGCAAGGGCCTCTTGTAGAAAATATCTCTTGAGCATATATTGAAGATCTATTCTAAGCGAGAGATTGACTGAAGGATCTCATGGACGCATTAAATTTTTCGTAAGTCTGAGATCTTGACATCGAAAGTTTCAGAATTTCATAAACCCTAGTTTCTGAAGGAGTATGCGAGCAGGAGTGGCCAGAGAGCATACATACACGGTCTGCAATGAGACATAGTGTGTACACACGTGGGCTGAAGGAGGTAAAAGAACATACAGTTGGTTTAAGTCATGAAGACTTGAGTGTGAGCTAGTGCCAGGTTCCTGAAGGATGAAGCAAGTTCCAGATCTACATTTTATGGGCTCAAATCTGCCATAAAAGTTATGGTATAGTTACATCATTGTCTTGGTGGATACTCTTGTTTATTGTATGGTGAATTATTAAGGCATTCTTGGTATGGATTTTGTGATATGGTTATGTTGGTTGATTGATAGAGTGAAAAACACTCTTATGGTTCAGTACCGATATGATTTTCATAGTATATTGGTTTCTTATACATGATTAAGTAGCATTCATATTGTATGGTTGAGGAGCATGAGTAAGTTGTTGGAGAGAATCTATGTGTTTTGATTGGTTATGGTTTAGATTGGATAATGAAAGATAGAAGTGAATGTGACTAAAGGCTGCATAGGATCTGATTTTATCAAGGAGAGAAAACCCTAATTGTTCATAAGGCATACGCAGGTTGTAGTACATACAGGCCACGTACATATGCAAGTTGTAGTACTGGTAGGATGCGTACATACGCGTGATGCACTACTGATAGGTCACGTACCTTTTGAAATATTGGTATCTGTTGAGGATTGAATCCTCCTCATAGTTGGTGCTGAGTTGTGTGAGTTGAGATTTGCATTGCAGAGTTGGTGTTCTTGTGGAGTTGTAATTCTATTCATTTGTTGTTGATAACCCAAGGATTATAGTCTATAATAAAAAGGAAAATTGTACATACATCTTTTGTTCTTTGTGTTCCTTGTGGTAATGACTCATTGATGATATATGTTGGTGTTGCATGTTGTTGATATATGTTCAAATTCAACTGGTTATAAATGATACTAATAAGTGATGAATAAATGGTGATTACTAACTAAGGAGTTTTATGAAGGGAAGTTTAAAAATATCCCTACAATGATTCAGCCCCCCTCTCAGTGTGGTCGGTGTGTCCAACAACAAGTACGTACCAAGTAAAATAATTATACAACTCTAGGATCATTCTCTGATTTCTCTTTCACCTAAAGTTTTTCGCAAGATGTTAAAGCTGTCAAAGTTGAATCTTACTTTCAAATGTGAATAATGCAGATAATTCTTGAAGAAATATAATAATGGGCTTGACCTCCTGCCAAAATATTTGGAGAATCCTGCATCTGTCCAAGTAGACATAACCAGAATCTAGGTCGAGTCTTTAAAAAATCCCTATCGAGAAATTGCATGGCTATTTTCTAGGTTGACAGGTCAGGAAAACACTGCTTCTATATCTTGCATGGTTTTATATATCCTGTATTTTATGGTACAAGAACATGCCATTTTTTATTGGGGAAAACTCATTTATATCGAAATAGTGTCCTAGTTATCACACTATAAAAGGACATAAAATTATTTATGGTCTCTTATTTCATATTTTCTATTATGCATTGTTTTCAATTCCCAAACTTAACCATCATTAAGAGGGTGAATTGTTAAACAAATCCAATTACCTTTTGGTATCAGGCATTATGGAGGCATAAGACCCCTCTGATTTTTTATGAAGTTTATAATAAAAAACAATTAGTCTTTAAAAATATTTTGTTGGGCGAAAAAACTCCAAGGATATTTGATCAATATACCATATTTTTAGAGAAAAAAGGGGACAATAGATCAAATGGAGAATCACAGTATCATAAGGATATTTTTCTTGAATGAGAATACTTCTTTTCTCCTATATCATGTATTGGATAAACTATTTATTATAGAGGTGGAAAGACAATGTAACTTCTAGTTACATTTTTCCATGAAAAAAGGAAAAATCAATTTATTCCCTTGCCATGGAATATTGGAGAGTTTATGTTCAGAAATATAAATAAAATTGATGAATTTGCAAATCATTTTAACAATGTGATTTTAAAGTATGCGGAAAGGATTAAAGGTTTTTATCCAAACAAAATCTTTTTTGGACATATGCTTTTAGTGGGGTACAGTAACTCCTTCATTCAAACTGTCTCGAATGAAGAAGAAGATGGTAATATCCAAAGAACTCTTGTACATAATGTTGGCGATTTAGAAACATATCTTAGCAGTAATGATTTTTACAATAAAAGGGGAAAAGTTATGAGTGAAAGAAGTGTTCAACCTCCATTTGTTACTCATAAGAATAATACATCCCGGAGCAGTGCTCCATCGGCCTACCCAATTAAAAATATTGTAAAAATTATTTCCAGTGGAGGGGGAGAGAAGAACCCCCCCCTGGAAAAATTGACAGTTCACACAAGTTTCTCGTGAGAAAGAAAAGAAAAAACATAGTGAAAGAGGAAGAAGATACTCTTATAGAAAATGACATCCAAAGTTTTTCCTTGGAATATATGGAGCTAGAAGAAGACATTGAAAAAATATTTCCTCCAATAGAACATCAAGATCATATGGCTCAACAAGATTCTTTATTGGAAGTCATTGAAAATGAGACCTTTAGTGAAGAAGAATCTGTCGCTATTCAAAGTGTTGTTTTTTTGAAAAAGAATCTAAAAATATGATTGTAGAAAGAATTGACCAGAAGAATAAAAAGGCAAAGGATCACTCAGAGGTTCACCTAAAGTATATGCAACCACCCGAGATTTACAAAATCCATAGGGAAACCGGGGACGTGCTAGATGACTCTATTGATGGTTTAGAGGTTGAGAATGCCAAATTAAAAGAGAAGATCAAAGAATTGGAGACTTCCTTGATGCCTCTTCCAATCCTGACCAGTCCTTTAACAATGGTCAAAACAACTACACCTGCTATTAAGTTAAATGGACACTACAACAAATCCTTGTGATTTGCTCCCTTTTTTTCTCCTTTTTTTTCTTCCAAAGATGGTTTTAGTGTATTTTTCTTCAATTTGTATTGCAAGTCGGCGCTATTTATCGAGATGGATCTATTCATGCAATTTTTTGTTCTAAACACAAAATTTAGGTGCTAAATTAGGCACTAATAGAGCCATAAATTTCTCCCCATTTAGCATCGGAAAGTACACCCCATTTAGCGCCAGAAATAATGCCCCCTTTAGCACCAGAAATTGTGCCTTGTTTAGAACCTGATTTAGCGTCCCAGTTAGCGCCAAAAATTGCACCAGAAGTAGCTTCGGATTTAGTGTCAGATGTATCCATATTAGCCTAAATAGTTAATTAGTTAAGGTGTTTGGGTTTAAGTGGATAAGGGCTTTGAGGATTTATGGATTTGGGGTACAGGGATTAAGGGTTATTGGATTAGGGGTTAGGGTTTAAGGCATTAAGGGTCAAGAGCTAAGGGATTTGGCGCTTATGGGTTAGATAGTTTAATGGTTAATGGATTAGGGATTATGGACTATGGGATTAATGTTTAAGTGCTTAGTGCATAGGGGTTTATGGATTAATGGATTAGGGATTAATGAGAAGTTTTTAAGGGTCGGTGGCTTAGGGGTTAGGGAATTTAGGGATTTTTTTTTAAGAGATTATTGATTAACTAAGGTTGACGACTTAAGGGTTAATTAGGGATTAGGGATTAACTAGGATTTAAGGGTCAATGGATCAGGGGTTAGGGGAGTTGGGGATTTGTCAAAAATCTCTTGAAATTTCATGGAACCTCTTCCAACATGCCAATCACCAGTGTCATACATTGATGTCACACAGTGAGCAGTGAATGGGGCCAACGTTGAAATTTCTTCAAACTGTTAGAAAAGACAGATTCCTTAATGGAATGTGAGATTTTCAATACTCAAGGATACTTGATATCCCCACATAATCTTTGAGATCATCCATGTTTGCATCAACGTTCATCATGATGTCTCATTGTCATCGTTTTCCATTTATATCTATGGAATGCTTGTCAAAACTCTCGTAAAATGTCATGGATTAACGTATTCCAACACATCACCAATGTCATCCATCAATGTCACACAATGAGTAGTGAATGGGGTTTAGTGAAAAATGTTCCTAAATAGTTAATTAGTTGAGGTGTTTGGGGTTAAGTGGATAGGGGCTTTGAGGATTATGGGATTTAGGGATTTGGGGTACATGGATTAAGGGTTGAGAGAATTAGGGATTAGGGTTTAAGTGATTAAGAGTCAAGAGATAAGGGATTTGGTACGTATGGGTTAGGTAGTTTAATGGTTAATGACTTAGGGATTATGGGATAGTGAATTAATGTTTAAGTGATTAGGGCATAGGGGTTTATGGATTAATGAGATTAGGGATTATTGTTTAAGTGTTCAAGGGTTGATAGCTTGGGGATTAGGGGATTTAGGGCCTTTTTGGTAAGGGATTAGTGATTAACTAAGGTTGAGGGCTTAAGAGTTTAGGGATTAGGGATTAAATAGGATATAAGAGTCAATGGCTTAGGCGTTAGGGGATTTAGGGATTTTATTGTAAGGGATTAGTGATTAACTAAGGTTGAGGGATTAAGGGTTTAAGGATTAGGGCTTAACTAAGCTTTAAGGGTCAATGGATTAGGGGTTAGTGTTTAGGTCAAAACTTGACATGGTTAGATGAGACACATGCCTTGATGGTATGTGATATATGATATATGGTTCCAAGTGATGATGTTGAGATGAGGATGCACTCGACATCCTTATAGTTTGATCTACATCCAAGGACATGAATAGAGAATTAAGTACAACATCAATTGTCATAGAAGAAGGAAGTACTGAAAGGAATCTGAATCAAATGGATGAAGAGGAGGCTTGAACTCCATGATGATCGATTATCAAACTTGGACAACCAATATGTTTTGATGTCCAAACTAGTCATTATGGTGGGTGAGAGGCACTATATCCAAAATCTATAATGGCCCACCCATTCTAGAGGGAAAACTCAAAGTGTAACCACTGTCCTTGTTACTCATCATTACAAAGGGAACAAGACAAACGTTGGAAGGAGAATGGTCAAGGGGGAAGGTGGAAGGCCAAGGGTCACATTGAACCTCATTAAATACTAAAATTGTTCTAGAAGTAGTGTCAAATTTAGCGCCAAATGTATCCAGATTAACCTAACTAGTTAATTAGTTGAGGTGTTTAAGGGTTAAGAGAATTAGGGATTAGGGTTTAAGGGATTAAGAGTCAATAGATAAGGGATTTGGTGCTTATGGGTTAGGTAGTTTAATGGTTAATGGATTAGGGATTATGGGCTAGGGGATTAATGTTTAAGTGCTCAAGGCATAGGGGTTTATGGATTAAGGGGATTAGGGATTAGTGTTTAAGTGTTTAAGGTTCGATGGCTTGGGGGTTAGGAGATTTAGGGATTTTGTGTTAAGGGATTAGTGTTTAAATAAGGTTGAGGGATTAAGGGTTTATGGATTAGGGCTTAAGTATTTAAGGGTCAATGGATTAGGGGTTAGGGTTTAGGTCAAAATTTGACATGGTTAGATGAGACACATGTCTTGATGGTATGTGAGGGTTTCAAGAGTCAAGGATTCCTGACGTCCCCGCATAATCTTTGGAATCCTCCACATTTGCATAATTGTGCATGGTTAGACTAGGTGAATGCATTGATGGTATGGGAAGGTTTAATTAAGACTTAATGAAATCATTGAGATTTATTATCGATGTAATTTTGATCTAAAATAGGAAAGTAAAATTTAACTTTAATTTATTAAATTTTCACCTAATTTTAGGTAATTAAAATATTTTATTTTGTTTAATTATTTTATTTTTAGTCCTTAATAAAACATAATAAAATCTCGCAGGGGTGTAGAACGATTGGAAAGTGTCGTGTAAATGGAAGGAAATGTGTAAAGGAGGTCTCAAGTTTGATTCTCACCCCGATTTACTTGTGCTCCATTGTTGTGGGCTGCGTGGAGAACCTGGGGTTATAGTGGTAGCAGAATGGTATCGACCCCGTGTCACGCGAGTACGAGAACCGCCAGTTTTTTATTCCCCCGGTATAAAATAATAATAATAATAAATAAAACATAATAAAAAAATTATGCCTAACATTAAAATGCAAACAATATAAAAATAATGAGTTAACAAAGTTTCTTATTCAAATCATTTTGAGATAATTACATATTTTATTAATATTTTATTAAATTTTGTGTCTTCATGAACATATGTTTATATAATATGGATGGACGAAGCATACAAGTAATCCTATTTTTTTCTTCCAACAATTCATACCATATCTTGAACACTTTAACGAGATTGCAATAGGTGATTTGTATTGACAGAAATAATATTGAACCATTTCAAGGACTAAGCCATAAGAATCATCATTTTTAAAACATGGATTACAAATAATTTTGAAATCTAGAAGTCTTGGTCATTAACATCATTGTGTGCAATAATGCCATCTAGTGTATCATTGTCAATGTTCATATGATCTTTCAAGTAGTTAATATTATCATCATCCTCATCTTGACCTACATCATCTTCATCGTCATTGAAATTTGACTGTAGATCATCCATATTGTTACGAGATATATTTGGATCATCATTTTGTATACCATCCATATTGTTGTCTTCCATAACATCATCTAACTACATATTGTTTTCTTCTTGTTCCTGAACATAACCATCTTCAGCATCATCATGCCCAAATTTGCCAGGGTCTTTCGTTGTTATTGCCACACATATCCATCGTACTTTCCACGAAAGAAAAAACTATTTTTCGTGGAACTTTTTTCGTCGTTATATCCACGAACCAGTTATTCGTGGAAACAGTGATGAAATAATCCCTCCATGTGTCATCATCCTCAATATAGGTTTACCTTATAAAGTGTGGAAATAGCGACGAAACTTCGTCACAATAGGGACAAAAAACCATGCCAATGTAAAAAACTTACCAACAGATTACGACGCAGATGCCATACGTGTGACGGAAAAGTGTAGAAAGTTGCGACGAAAAAGCGTGGCAATAGCAACAGAAATGTTTGGCAAAGAAAAAATTTATGACGCAGATGCTATATGTGCGATGCAAAACCGTGGAAAAGTGCAACTAAATTTCGTCGATATCACCACTCATAATAAAACCTATTCATTGCCTTGCGATGAAAGTTCGACGATATTGCAACGCTTAAAAAAACACATTCATTACCTTGCGATGAACTATAGTTGATATTTCCACGCTTCCTTTAGGTTTAAAAAAAAAAACAAATCTACATGAGAAGCTAGATGTTGGGATTCGTGATTGACCCATACTCAATATTTTCATGTGTGATTGACCCTTCAAAGGGTTTCTTATGTGAGAAGGGCTTATCAGAGGGGGTTTTGGGACTTATTAGGTGTCTTTCTTAGTGGACAAAAATGGAAACTCAAGGCACCTTGGGATGAAGGGGAAGATAAAATACATTCTCTTGAATGAATGGTTTTAATTGAGATATTGGGGCTCTGAACTAGAGGTCAAAAACAATTTGGAAGGGGTATCCCATGGGGAAAATATGGGAGATGTGTTTTTTTTAAATCTATCATTATGCTTGTGGGAGTGGGGCAACCCTTTACTTATCCAATTCAATGCAATGACAACCATTAATCGATATTAATATAGATTGGTCACAATAATTAATGTGAAGGGATAATCACAACATGAGGTTAAAGGCATTCACACCCTTTCAACAACTATGTTTGTATATTTTTGGATGAGGAACTTGTACCCTTGTGGTTGAATCCTTCCCTTACCAGAAAAATGAAGGTTACTCACACTCATATGAATGAAAGAAATCAGAGTTATTCCCACGAAAAAAGTTGTAACGCTTTGAAAGAATGGTAGATCACAACAATGAAGCACTTGTTTAAACAAAGACACTTACACCTATTCAAGTAAAGGTAACTCACCCTATTCAAATGAAGGTACATGATACCATATAAATGAAGAGAAATGGAAATTTTTAACACGAAGGGTAGTTCACACCAAATCAAGTGAGTGTGATTGAAATGTTTTGAAACGAAGGGTGATCACACTACTCTAGGTGATAGTTTCTCACACCACACTAAATGAAGGATGATTGCACTTGTTGAAGTCAGGGTACTCACATTAATGCCAACAAATGGTAACACATACCACTATAAATGAGTAGGAATCACACATGATGAAGGGGAGATAGCAAATATTCCACTTGGAGTAATGCAATTTGGTGGGAAGTAGAATAGCTAGTAGTATATGTTATAGTTTTAATTTCCACCCTACATGCTAGAAGGGAATCCAACAGAAGATGAAAGTCAAAATACATTTCTTGCTCAAGATTTAGGACTTTTTTTTAGGGTCTTCACGTGGAATATAGGAGAAAATATGCGATGATAGTCATTGGTTATTTATAATGAAACAAGCGATGATCCCTGCAACCTTCTATATTTTAAAAGTTATGAAGAGGTAAGCGAGGGATCATATTCCACCATGATTTTATAATTATTATGTAGTGGGGTATATTGAAAGGAATTACTTATATCCTCAATGTTGGGTACGGTATATCATCTAGATTTACCACCTAATACATTTAATTTGTCAACCCAGGGGCCTGAATGTTTTACAGGCTACCGTGCACTGTATGTGCAAAATGTGCTTCTTTCAATATTGATCATGTAAGTAAAAAATCATTGCAGTAAAATAAAGAACAAAAACTAGATTACTCGTGCTTAAACATAAATAACTGTAACGCTCAAATGAAGTAGGATAACTGTAAATTAAGCATAACACATAGATCTAACAGATTCTATACAAAACCAAAAAACACTATATCATAAGACGACAAAACCTGACTAGAAGAGTGGGCCTAACTCCCCGATCAGGGTTGCGGTGAACTAACTGCCACAAAAACTCATAAAAGCATAAGAAACTCGATTTTCATTAAATAAAACGAGATTACATAGGTTGCAGTCTTGATACAGGACAAATCTGCTAGCTGACTGACTGGCTAATCCCTTCTCTATCTTTGTTCGACCTTTTATACAATTCGTGGAGCACAGAGTGTCCCAAGATTAGGGTAATAAATCTTCCTAAAAATACACAAAGGCTGAACCAATTAACAGAACCTAATGTTGGACCATGGAACAGGTCCTCTTTTGCACCTTCAACTCGCAGACTACCCTACATCCTTGATTGCATCATCTTGCCAGACTGTGCTTTCTATGTTCCTGCGAGATTTCAAAGATTAGTGATTTGCTTTGGTAAACCCCCAATCAATATCTAATGTTTTTGAACTAATACACACAATGACATAATAGAGGTGCATTATTACCCTTGTGGTTACACACATCTCCCCAAACTTTAGTCATGTGCACGTCCTCGTGTAGGCCGTCGCTTTCACAGATTTGGGTTGGAACCTTGATATTGGGCCTAAAGTTCTTCTATGTTATATGCCTCAGCCATATCTGTCCCTGGAAACTTATATCCCCCAGTCAATATTATATCCTTCCACCATTCTCTCTAGACCTCATAATCAAGTTGATATTGATCAAGTGGCATCCATATGATGGGGAATGAAAATCTCAAACCTAGCCATTGAACCCCACAAAACCACATACATGTTATATACCTGGATATTATTTCCATGGCTCTGCAAAAATTGGGAGCCCCAAATGCTTCCCGTTCCCTGACAGCAGGTGGTGATAAGGCCCATGTCTGGTCACATTTTTCAAGTGCCTCTTCCTTGCAATAGGTCAACTTTTTAATGCAAATCTTAGCACAACATTGTTGTGTAGTTTCCATATTCTATGGCCAATTGGGAATCTATCTGAAATAGTTATGTTTGTTGATGATCTGTTCAACTTGAAAGTTCTCCATTCTAACTTGAAGGGGTATGTGTACTTGATTTTCCTTGAAATAATCAAGTGACTTCTTCCACTTCACTTGGTTAATGGTGTAGGAAAGAAAGGCCCTCAATTGGACATCTCCCACATAAGGAACTGGATTGAATTTTTTATCATCTCTTAGTAAGTAGTTGTGCATGTACAGTTCACACATGAGATGTTGTGTGAGAATGTCATAACTTTTCAAGGTCCTAAGAAATTGCATGGGGTCTTTAATATTATAAACCATCTCCTGGTGAATAAATTCCAGAGAAGGGGAGCGACACGTTACTACCTGTTGGGTGATATCATACATCTCCTCTTTTTCATTTCTTAACCTGTGTATATGTGCCTCCATCTCTGTAATCGTTTCCTGCTATTTCTCTCCCTTGTTCTTCTCTTCTTCCAACTTTTCCTCATAGTCAACAACGACTCTAGAAGCTTGCTCCCTTATGTCTTTCAATGTCCTTAGGTGCACTAAAGAAGGGACAACTCTTGTTCGAAACTGGTTTACATTTTTCTTCCACTTCTGTATCTCGGATTTCAACAAAACTACCTGAGATTCAGTTGTATTTGTCATTGGCTCAGCTTGAGTAGATGTTGTTATTGTGGAAGTGTGCAAAATAGGATCAGTCTGAGTGGTTGATGGTACTGTAGAGGTGTGAAAGATAGGCTCGGTCTGAGTTGCTACTTTATGGAACACCAACTCAGTTTGAGTAGTTGTGTTACTCTGGGAGTATCGACAGTTTGAGTAGATGCCGATACTGTGGGAGTATCGACAGTTTGGGCAGCTGCCAAAATAGTCTCCTTGACATTTCTCCTCACTTCTTCCTTGGCAATTATTTTGTATCTTCATGCTCGTTTCTTCAGGCGAAGCACCTGCTTCTTTAGCTTGGCATTCTCAATCATGAATTGCAGACTTTCTCTAAAGGTTGTCTTATAACAGTCCTGAATAGGGGTTCTTATCCTTGCACAAAATTTGACAAATTCATGTTTGACAGGAATTTGTTCAACCCATCCCCTAGGAGGAGACTCATTCTGAGATTCATTGCATGCAACCTCTATGCTTGGCTCTTGTTTAACTTGCACTTCTCCTGGAGTAGAAACACCCAACTCTGGTTCATGGTTTTCGGGAGCAACATGCTCTGACGCTGGTTCTTGTGTAACGACATCAGTAATTTCTTTCTCACAAACTGGGTTAGCTGTTGTGTCTTCAAAAATAGGGTTTTCAAGAATGACTTGTTCTGACACTAGTTCTTCTGTTACAGTGTTAGTCATTACCTACTCACCGATGGGAGGAGTAGTTGCACCATATTCACAGACAGGAAATTCAGAAATTTTTGAAGCTGGTTCTTGTGTAACATAGTCAGTTACCTCTTGTTCATAGGTTGGAGGAGTAGCAACATTCCTCTCCTTCTCATCAGATGAAGGGGTATCAGCATCCATCTCATGATCATCTGTGGGCGGAATAGCAACGTCTGTTTCTTGTTCATCTACTGAGGGAGTAGCAACATATATTTATTTTTCATCTGATGAGGGAGTAGCAAAATCTCTTTATTGTTTAGGAAAAGGGTTTGGAGGAATAGAACCCTCTGTTTCCTCTTCGTCTGAATCCAAGTTAATGACCTGCATCATTCCCCCAACTTCTCTAACTTCCACTGATGGTTTCCCTGTTTCCTCATCTTTTTCCGAGGCTAATTCCTATGTATCATCACCTGTTCTCTACCCTTATGCAATATTTTCGGTAGCCTCTACTAACTTGCTCAGCCCATCTCTCTCTGCTAGGGTTTATGCTACTTCTGGGATAAGTTATGCCAATTCCTCTTCTAAGAGTCTTATGAATTGTGAACAACTCACGGGGTTTTCTCTAGCGCATGCACGACTAGTAGATTAACAAGTCCATGATTTGTGAGGGTTTTGAGTGGTTGGCGCGAGCGCTGAGCTTCTCGCGCCATCCACTGAATATTATTACACAGAAAATAGGGCATGTTTATGCGTTGTTGGAAACACAAAGATGTGAGCAATTTGAGATGATATTTGTAAATGGTAGAGGGGAGGCCTTCTCATGTCACATAACTTATAATGAACAATGCTACCTCAGCCCATGGAGGTGGCAGATAATTCCATTCATATCCTTTCCCTTTTGGCTTTACTTCTTCTCCTTCACGCAGAAACAACTCTGGAAATTCTGGGAGGTGTTTTCCAGACAAACCATCTCTGACCGGATATTGACAACCCACTAGTTGTTGCAGTTGTTTCCTCCGTGACTTTGATTTTTAATCTGCAGACCATGGAGGAGTGGTCGTCCAAATTTTGGGTGATTTCTGTTGTAATCTCTGCATTGAATCCCTATAACCTCTCGAAATACACATCCCAACCTGCATTCTGAAAAATTTGCCAGAGTTCCGAATTTCGATGGACCTGTGTAGTATTTTTTGGCTCATAACTTACTGCTCCACCGCCCATTCTATTCCATCAATTGTGCCTTCTCAAGAAGTACCAATGACCAGTTCAAGAGAAACGACATGCAAAACAGTTTTGTGGAAAATGTGTTGTGGAAAGAGTCGTGGGTTTTATTTTTTTTTAAATTAAATGATGTGGCAGGTAAGTAATGATGATGATATGATAGGGAATTCAATATCTTGGTGGATTATTAACAGTTTGGAGGGTGTGTCTTATCCCTATGCATACAACGATGTCAGAAATTTTTAAGTAATGATTGTGAAATCGTGTGATTAAAGAGGATAATGATGACTCTTTGGGAAAAGACATAAAATCTCCCCCAAACTTAAAGTTAAGACCGTCCTTAGGCACGAATGCCTATGCCATGTGTAATAATACCCAAATGCATTAAATTTGGTTGAGTACGTATCTGGTGACTCACTTTTTATGGAGAAGCATAATCATAGGAATAGCATCATCTGCAGTCGCGGAATATGACAACATCGATTCGAGCAGCGACATCGAAAGTGGTGGCAGCTGAAATATCAGTATTCATGTTAGCGGGAGTGTAGATGAGTAACTGAAACCATAGTAGCAATGGTAGGAGTAGAGGCCACCAGAGAGTAGTGGCGACTGGAGTAGTGGAAACCAAAGAGTAGTGGTGACTGGAGTGGCAACACCTCAGAGTAACAACATCTGGTACAATAGAGATTTTAAGGTAACGACACCCAGAATAGCAGCGACTGGAGTAGCGGCAACAAAAGAGTAGTGGCGACTAGAGTGGAAACACCTCGAAGTAATGACATCTAGTACAGTGGATATTTTAAGGTAACGACACCCGGAGTAGCAGCAATTGAAGTAGAAAAAATAGCAGTAACGGCATCTCGTACATCAACTATTTTGAATTAATGACACTCATAGTAGCGACAATCGGAGTAGTTGTAGTGACAGTAAAGACATCTCGTACAACGACGATTTTGAAGTAACGACACCCAGAGTAGCGGCAACCAGAGTAGTAGAAACAAGAGTTGCGACAGTTGCAGTAACAACATCTCATACATCGGTCATTTTGAAGTAACGACATCTGAGTAGCGGCAACAGGAGTAGCGACAGTTGCAGTAACGACATCTCGTACAACAAAATTTTTGAAGTAATGGAACCGGAGTACCAAATTGGGTCCACTTGTCTATCTAGTGGTAGTTGGTGAACCAATCACACATTTTCCCCATTTTCAAATTGGTGAGATGGAATTTTATCTCGATTGTGTGAATATTTATGCTTACTTTGAGTTCATTGACATACTAGTAGATGACAAATATCCATACCTAGTATTGTAATGGATTGAGTGGGAATTTGATAATGATGTCATTTGTTAATAAGGGTTATTGGATGGTATATCCATTGGATCTAATGTAGGGAAATACATTTGTTAAATAGATAGAAGAAGTATTGGATGACTAGGAGAGTTGGAAGACTACATTAATCTCACCATAGGATAATTGGAAGATTACATTAATCCAGCTGCTAGTGGAAATTTGAGTTGGAGAATAGTATTCTCCTATGTCATTTATTCCAAAGTGTCCATTAATTTTGGGCCGCCTAGGGAGTATGAGAATTAATTGACACAAATATGCACACAACCAAATTCCATTAAGTGGATTCATGTAGAGATTAAAGATCCACTAGTGTTTAATGGAACAACTAATGTTTAGTGTTCAAGTATGATCTTTTGGACCAGTCCTTCAAGTTGTCCATTGATAATTTAGTGGTCAAGTATTTGGTTAACAATAAAATGTTGGAAGGTTGATTCTATCGATTTTTGCTACTATTTTAGGAGTTTGATTTCGAAGTGGTGGTCAAACTAGGTAAATAAAATGTGGGACCTAATTACCTCTCGAAAATCCACAATTGGAACAATGTTGGGAAATCTCATAAAGTGTTGAATGTAGATATATTTTGCATGGAAGTAGTTCTTGAATTCTTCACTAATATTTCCAACTTCAAATATAAATCTACATGCACTAGAAGAATATGGTGATAGTAAATATTGATAGCTCATAATTAAGGATACAAATTATTAGTTAATCATATGGTACTTGCACACATTAGCAATGGATGGGATTCTTGACTACTATGTGTTCGATCATGAATGATAGGTGGTGCTCTAGGAATCCCATGATGGACATAAAAACATACATTATAGTGAGAAGACACAACTATCACAACATACATTATAATGAGACATGTTGGATGCAAGTATCATTCAATTCAAGACTAGAGTGCAGTCTCCACTCCATTATTCATATTATTATCTTCATTCACTCCTATCAGTACATATTCTCAATTTATCTTCTATCATTTGTTTACTTAGGGTTCACATATGTGTGTGTGTGTGTGTGTGTGGTTAAGATTTTGTGCTAAAAATATGTTATAGTTGTATTGGCCAATGTAAGAATACAAAAAGATGTTTTTCCCACAGTCTATGATTCATACTTTGTTAAACATATCGATGCTTGTCTACCAAAAATGAAATTCTATCCTTTCATGAGGATTGTGAACTTTTACTAGTATAAATCCTACTTTAAAAAACACGTCAAAACCCTTACCTTATAATTGTCCTTTTGCCAGATCCATTAGCCCATACAAATTGATAAGATTTGTCCATGAGATGCATTTCCATCACCAAGACCTGCACGAATCATAAAAGACAAATTCTTTATATGAGTAAATAATATATAAGCAAATAAACATGCATTTAGTTATTTAAAATACTCTAGAATAAACTCAAGTGGTTGCATACCTTAATGAGATTCTATTTGTTTCGAGAATAGGTTATTCTCTACTGAACATGACCAACCATGTGAAGGTGGAAGCTCATATGGCGCCTCCCCCCCTATCCCGTCTCACCGCTCTGAATTCCCCATACCCAACAAATGATTTTTTTAATATAGAAAGCATATAGACATTCATGCATAACTAGGATAGTCATCAAAACATATGAACATATAAACATTGAATCATATGAACATATAAACATCAATAAACATCCAAAATCCAAATACAAGCATGAATTTATACATCTAATTTTTCTTTGATTTATGTTTTTTTACATTCATAAAATTGACAATTGGGGTATCATAATCATCCAAGGACATTGTGTTTCGTGTGCCATGTCCTTCTATCATCTGTGTTTTCATGCGCTCATGTACCATACTTCTAGTACGTCACTGAGAAGGCCATCGAGGCATCTGTGCAGGGTCTTGAACTGCAACAATGAAAATAATCATATCGATATGTTGAAATATAATTGAAATATCTAATTCATTATTTTGATTAACATTACACTATTTCTCTTTACCTGTCTGTGTAGCTGTGACAGTTGGTGCGCTAATTTCTTGTCCACTTGGTTCCTCTCGTAGTTCACCCTCCTAATATACATGCTCTTCAATTTTGAGAAGATAATATATAAGTATAAGTCAGGAAATAAATATTTACAATCACAGTAAATATTTATAATTATGAAGCATACATACCGGAATGGGTACTCTACTCCCCACTATCATTGGACATGCGCACCCTTGTATGACGTGGTGTCTGTTGAATACTTCTAGATTCACTGTTGTGGTAGCACTGTTTCTTGAAAACAAACATAAATACTTAGTTAAGGGTGATATAATAAAATATGAATAGACTTTACAAGCATGCTACTGTAGTTTCCTTATTCATTTTATTTACCTACGTGGCTGGGGAGATAGGATTCTGGCCCAATAATTTTCTATATGCAATCACACTTTAAAAACCATGCTTGTAACCAAGCTTTAGGTCCTCCTCGGTGGCAGCAGTGTCGAACATATTTAACTACAATGCATAACACCATTAAAAATAACAATAACAAAAATATATATTTGTTCGCTACTGTTAAATAAATATTAACCACAGTTAATCATTTAAATATTACGATTCGAGCTTTTAGTTTTATGTAGCCACCTTGGCCTAGTTTATGCTGCCCGTGTTTTTCCACTCTGGCCTTGGTTGCTTTGGAGGTGTATGGTAGCCTACATATGGAATTTTTGAAAAAAAATAGATATCGGATTTGTTACTTAAAACAGGAAAGAAAAACATAAATGATCATATTTCACTAATAATATGACATGTGTTGTACCTTGCTTGACCATCTCATGGATGTATTCCTTATTTTTAAACAAGTTCTCCTTTGCATCCTCTATCAGGGCATTCCACTCTTTCTCTGGAACCATGGGAGGGTGCTCATGCTTGAGGTCTAATTGCAATTTCTCCCTATACTGGGCTTTGGTATATTTTAAATTCTTGTCGGCTAACTTTATAGCCACTTTTTTGTTGAAAGTGTTGCCGAACAAGTATACCATGTGGTCTATTAAATCATCTTTCTTTTTTCTATCTTGGTCATTACACCGTGTGAAAATGGTGGGGCCAAACAAATCCAATGCTTTTCCATTTAA
This sequence comes from Picea glauca, assembly GCA_000966675.3. Classification (NCBI taxonomy): domain Eukaryota; kingdom Viridiplantae; phylum Streptophyta; class Pinopsida; order Pinales; family Pinaceae; genus Picea; species Picea glauca. The sequence continues at coordinate 494,422 of JZKD02S1725050.1, forward strand.
GTTTCTATAGAAAACATTGTTTCCTGCAGAAACATGTTATCCATTAATTTATAATAATCTCAACAAATGTCCATTTCAATTTCATGAAAAAATGAATCAATTAATTAACAATTACCTGCAATCTTTTGAATCTTGATCGGAACACATGCGTCATCCACCAGAAAGGTGATATCTAGTGATCTGGTTCTTTTAATTCATTCTACTCCATGTAGAATAGTTTCCTCTCCATCTACAATATGTTCCTCTCTGGAGTCATGTGGAGTCCCAGGCTCCGTCTCATCATGCTCCGGTGTTTCATGCTAGTCAAAATCATTGTGCTCATCAATGGATTCAAGGGGAACCTCAAGAGGCTAAAAAATCCTCACTTGAACTTTGCTATGTCGACATTTTTTTTGCATTGGACCATCACTGCTACCTATAGCAGTTGCAGGATCCACAGGTTCCCGATGCACGGGGTTTAAAAACTCCTACAAACGAAAAACTTTACTTTATCAGATCATATAGAAAATAGAAAACAAAATAGCGGATATGAAATTGTCATAGATGATAAAAATATGTAAAGATGCCACTTACCCCAAAATTAGTTATTGTATTTTGTAGCTCTACAATTATTGCCATGTCCTCTTGTGTTAGGGGTATTTTGCTAAGCAAACCTAGATATTATATGTTAGCCTTCATTACAGTTGTCATTGGGTCAGTGGAATAAAATATTTTGTCCTCATCAATATCCTCAGTGGGAGCCTTCCCATGTTGACCATGCCACAATACATTGATGAATAAAATTAATGAGATGAACTTTAACATTTGAGAAATTTAGTTATTGTAGTCATAAGTTATTACTATATTTAACATTTACCTGCTAAGGCATAGAGGGTGTCTTTCCACGGTCACTGTGGACAAATGTAGCGAGTGATTTTCGGACACAGTCACCTTAGACAAAAGTTGACACAATAAATCAATCAACAAAAGTTATGAAATTCACCTGTAACATTTAAAAAATGAAATATTAGAGTAATATCAGAAAAAAAATAAAAAATTAATGAAATTTTAAAAATTTAGTTGTTGTAGTCATAACTTGTTACTGTATTTAACATTTACCTGGTGAGGCGCAGTGGGTGCCTTTCCACGGTCACCCTAGACAGATGTAGGGGGTGATTTTATGCCACGGTCACCCTGGACAAATGTTGACACAATAAATCAATCAACAAAAGTTATGAAATTCAAGTGTAACATTAAAAAAAAGAAATATTGTATTAATATCAAAAAAAAAAAAATGAAATTTCATAAATTTAGTTGTTGTAGTCATAACTTGTTATTGTATTTAACATTTATCTGCTGAGGCACAACGAGTGCCTTTTCACGGTCACCATGGACAGATGTAGTGGGTGATTTTCTGCCACGGTCACCCTGGACAGAAGTTGACACAATAAATCAATCAACAAAATTTATGGAATTCACTTGTAACATTAAAAAAATGGAATATTGTAGTAATATCAGAAAAAAAATAATGAAATTTCTGAAATTTAGTTGTTGTAGTCATAAGTTGTTACTGTATTTAACATTTACCTACCAAGGCACAATGGGTGCCTTTCCATGATCACCCTGGACAGATGTAGCCTGTGATATCTCACGGTCACCTTGGATAGATGTTGACACAATAAATTAATCAACAAGAGTTATGAAAGTAATTGTAACATTAAAAAAATGAAATATTGCAGTAATATCAAAAAATAAATAATGAAAAATGAAATATATGCAGTAAAAAATTGAAATATTGCAGTGATAAGATGTAACAATGATTGATCCAAGGTTGAGTTGAATGGTGTGTAAGATATTTAACCCCATAGTCACACCCCCTCCATCTATTCGATTTAAGTTGTAATCGATCAACAACTCTTCACCTGGAACTATTGTTTTTGTTACACATACAAATATACGATTTCCTTCGCGTCCCTCAAATATGCAGTTCGGTTTCTTAGTTTTTTCCACTGATCATATACTATTTATAAAGCCCACAATGTTTCCAATAGATTTTGGTCTTCCATCAATATACATAGTTGCCCCTTTATTTTGATTGTTATCTATTAGTTGTATATAATTTGCGGCAACTCCGTATCTCCCATACTTCACGTACATCGGACCAAGATCAACCAGTGATTGTACTTGTATAATGGTCCAACATACTCCATCAATTTAGTTACAGTGTCATAGCCGACCTTTATTCCATCCATGGAAAATAACCCCAATCCATGTAAGGACGAAGGAGCAATGTGATACATCCTCCCACTGATGAAGAAATCCGTGTCCACTTCAAGTATCTTTTTAGGTTCCCATTGTTGCACTAGATGTTTATACCTCAAGGGAAACTCAATGTCACCTATGCTCTCAGCATCATAATTACATGACCCTCCATTGGCAATAAAAAATTGCATGTGTATACGAAATTGTTTCCTTACGTTTTCGGATCTAGTTGATCTAGAACCGGTAGATCTAGTACAACACGTCTCACTTTCAACCTCTCTTAGTATATTTTGATCATCACTCGAGGAAGATAGATCTGACAGATACCTATTTGGTGGTACCTACACTCATTAAAACAAGAAGATAAGTTATTGTGCCAATATACGTTTGTGGTACCAACACAGTTGCATATAGTTGCATTATAGTTGCATAAGTTGCATTGTTGCATAAAGTTGCATATAGTTGCATAAGTTTCATTGTTGCATAAAGTTGCATATAGTTGCATATTGTCACTAAAAAACATGATAAGTTGCATTGTTGTATATAGTTGCATATAGTTGCATATTTGCATATAGTTGCATATGAAATTGTTGCAATGTAGTTGTAGTTTCATATAGTTGCATAAGTTGCATATAGTTTCATATAGTCACTAAAAAACATGATAAGTTGCATTGTCACATATAGTTGCCTAGTTGCATACGAAATTGTTGCAATATAGTTGCATATAATTGCAATATAGTTGCATATAGTTACAATATAGTTGCATATAGCTGCATATAGTTTCATTATAGTTGCATAAATTTGCATATAGTTTCATAAGTTGCATAAGTTGCATTTTTGCATAAAGTTGCATATAGTTGCATATTTGCATATAGTTGCATACGAAATTGTCATATAGTTGCATATAGTTGCATAAGTTGCATATAGTTGCATAAGTTGCATTGTTGCAATATAGTTGCATAAGTGACAGGGTTGTTGTGTTTATAGAGTTTTGAGCTTCAATCTCTTTTCTCCCATGCATTTCCCTCCTTACCATTTGCACAAGCCTAGTTGGATAGTGTCTTTGTGATGAGTAGTTCATTTATATTTGCACAAGTCTGACGATAAGTTGCATATAGTTGCATAAGTTGTATTTTTGCATAAAGTTGCATATAGTTGCATAGTTGCATATAGTTGCATATAGTTTCATATTTGCATATAGTTGCATACGAATTTGTCATATAGTTGCATATAGTTTCATAAGTTGAATATAGTTGCATAAGTTGCATATAGTTGCATATAGTTGCATTGTTTCATAGTTGCATAAGTCGCATTGTTGCAATATAGTTGCATAGTTGCATAAGTTGCATATAGTTGCATAGTTGCATAAATGACAAGGTTGTTGTGTTTATAGAGTTTTGAGCTTCAATCTCTTTTTTCCCATGCATTTCCCTCCTTACCATTTGCACAAGCCCAGTTGGATTGTGTATTTGTGATGAGTAACTCAATTATAGTTCATTTATAGTTCATTTATATTTGCACAAGTCCGACGATAAGTTGCATATAGTTGCATAAGTTCCATTTTTGCATATAGTTGCATAGTTGCATATAGTTGCATACGAAATTGTCATATAGTTTCATATAGTTGCATAAGTTGCATAGTTTCATAAGTTGCATTGTTGCATAGTTGCATACGTTGCATTGTTGCAATATAGTTGCATAAGTTGCATATAGTTTCATAGTTGCATAAGTGACAGGGTTGTTGTGTTTATAAAGTTTTAAGCTTCAATCTCTTTTCTCCCATGCATTTCCCTCCTTACCATTTGCACAAGCTTGGTTGGATTTTTTATTTGTGATGAGTAGTTCATTTATAGTTCATTTATATTTGCACAAGTCCAATGATAAGTTGCATATAGTTGCATAAGTTGCATTTTTGCATAAAGTTGCATAAAGTTGCATATAGTTGCATAGTTGCATATAGTTTCATATTTGCATATAGTTGCATACGAAATTGTCATATAGTTTCATAAGTTGCATATAGTTGCATAGTTGCATAAGTTGCATTGTTTCATAGTTGCATAAGTGCATTGTTGCAATATAGTTTCATAGTTTCATAAGTTGGATATAGTTTCATAGTTGCATAAGTGACAAGGTTGTGTTGTTTATAGAGTTTTGAGCTTCAATCTCTTTTCTCCCATGCATTTTCCTCCTTACCATTTGCACAAGCCCGATTGGATTGTGCTTTTGTGATGAGTATTTCATTTATGTCATTGTTGTGATCTTGTAACTCAATGGTTTAATTCCCCTTAGGAAAAAAAAAGGCCTTCAGCCTCGTGCAGGATGCATTATTCATGAATATTTCATTCCCAATGATCCAAAAGCCATACCTATTTCAAGTTTCTGAGTTTTACTGTATGTTTTGTACTATGGCTTCATTTGTTTGTAGTATGGTGGTTTAAGATCTATGGAAGAATTGTTTAGTATCTAATTTCCATAGCATCGTGCATAGTGTTATCCATCAATATATCATCTCAGGCCTCATACCCATTTTGTGTCTTTTCTCATATTGGAGTTCATATTGTATATTGCAATGGCCATGGCCTCTTAGATCTGAAAGTTATATTTGGAATCCCCATTAAAGAATTGATCTAGTCCTTGATGCCCCTGACCTCATTTCATTATATATTTAATGACCTAACCTCTTGAAAAAAGTTTTGATCATTCGAAGCTGCCATTGTATAAATGTCGTTCACTCTCTTAATTTACCCTTCTTTGCTTGGTAGTCCATGATTTGTGTTGTCAAAATGTATTAAAATACTATGTGGCCACAAGTTGAGCCCTTGCTTCTCAACTTCATGAGTAAATTCGGGTTCCAAAATCCTTGAGTTGATTGTCTATGTTTGACTAGCACTCAACAAGTTGATGTGAAAAGAAAAAAAAAGGCTTTAGGGTGTGTGTTTGAATCTCAATATTGCATACATTTTTAGACTACTCCAAACACACAACAGTATAAGGGAATAGAGGTACTCACCATTCTGTGTGCCCTTGTGTGTGCCCTCCGTGTGCCCTTGACTCGGTGCCCTCTATGTTCCCTTGCAGTGTATCTCCTCCATGTTCCCTCAAATTAGTGCCCTCTATGTGCTCTCTCCTCCTTGCAAAGTGTGCCCTCTGTGTGCCCTGCATAGTGTGCCCTCCATGTGCCTCCTCCCTGCACGGTGATCTGCTTGGTCGCGTTCTCCCCTTGGTCGCGTGCACATTGATCTCCAAATCGTTGACACCAATGGGAGAGATCCTCCTAACACACTATGACTCCCAACTATGGTTGCGTGCAGCAATGGGCAAGCTCCCAAGTATGGTCGCATGTAGCAATGGGTAGGCTCCCAAATTTACTCTCAAAAAGTTTGTTTTTGCAGGAATAATGAGGAATGCACATAGATTTTCATTTCAATTTTAATAAAGGCATGGTACATAAATCATTGACTCATATTCCTTGCAAACATTCTTGCCATTTTTTGGTAACCCTTGGGTTCATGTTGCCTTGTAAATCTTCACAAATGTCATTAAAAAATCTAGGGATCTATTAAGAGAGGTTTGAGTTCACTAAATAATCCATCAAATATTTGTTTCTTTCATAAGTAAGATGGGTGAGAAAAGGTTTTTTGTTTTTTTAGAAGGTCTATTTAGTGTTGAATGATATAATGTTTAATGAAATCCCATTTTGTGCAAATAATGGTGAAAGGAGGTGATGCATTGCATCTATATAAAATCTTCACTAAAGATAATATCATTCTACTACTCTAAGTTTCAACATTGGATCCATTAAGGATTCATTAATGGTGATTGACATAATGATAAAGATAAAATTGAAGGAAATAATGAATCTAATTATAATGGGGAATATGTTGATGGAAAGGGTGATGATGGTAGCAATGAGGGAAAATAATTTGTTTTGGTAAAAAAAGAAAATCACAAATAATGTTTCCATGTAAAAAACTTCTTCCATATATTTTAACATTAGTTTCCATTATATGCTTATCTTATTGTAATTGTTATGTACAAAAAAATGAATGCACATTATGCACCACATCACTCAAAATGTCAATATTATTTTTATCAATGAAATCATCCTAATCATCCTTCTACTAATGATGAAGATGATTCTAATGAGTATTTCCCAAAAACAACATTACAAATGATCATGAACACTATTTTATCTTCAACAACATGGCACCTTTAAGATGGTAAGTGCATGCATGATTTCTCTTTTTCCCCTCTTTTACTTTTGCATGTCACTACAATAGGGTAATTTTTATTCGCTTGATTGTGTAGTAGTTAATTAGATTATGGGTAACTTCACATTGAAGGGTGATGACTAAGACTAGGGGGGGATTTCAATTCAAGGCTAGGAATGACCAGGCCCACATCAAGTGAAGAAAGAAAATTAAGAAGTTGAACATGTGTTGTCCCATATCATGTCCACAACAACGCATCCATTCACTAGGAACACTAAAACCCGACAAATCGATGACTCCAATAAATTAGGGTTTATGGTTTAATTGATGAATTGATTATGGAGGAAAGTGGGTGTGTGAGTCAAATTTGAGTCCAGAAACCCTCCGATATCGTTAAGTCATGTGAATAGTCTATCCATGTGAAATTTCAATGCATACAGAAACAATTTTAAAAAATTTCAACGTTGGCCCCATTCACAGGTCATTGTTGCCCGTGTCTAGTCCTAGTACAATTTCCTTGTAAAATTTGTACAAGATATTTGGAGAATGATAATTTTGAAGGTGCTAGGCCTCTTCCTACACACCACAGCCAGATCACCACTCATTGATAGTCTATGTATTGATCCCTTTTAGTTTTGGGTTGTTAGTATTTTCAATTGCACATACATTTCAATCTAGTCAAAGTTCAATTAATGTCTCTTCTTACTGTAGGGTTATAAAGCCTCATGATCCCAATGCCCATATGCCTCCAACCTTTTGATATAATTATCATTGGGTGACAAGTATCATAACGGGTGATGACTAAGACTAGGGGAAACTTTCAATTAGGTGCATCGTTGGTATGATTAGGCGCAGTCGCGCAGAGCTCCTCTTGGTTTCGAGAATACTTCATTCTCTACTAAATAGGGGCAACCACGTGAAGGTGGAATCTATAATTATTTCCCACCCCACTCCCCCCCTCACATCACTCTCAATTTCCCCATATTACCTAATTTGAAATTCTAACTAACATGTATCATATACTATATTATACAAAATAAAAACATATAAAGATCATATAAAAGATATAAACACATACCTCTCATTTTCAACAATTAAATATCAATCATCTTCTTCTTCATCCAGCTCAACATCTATATTAGGATCTGGTTCAGAATCAATATTGGTGAAAGGTTCATTCATATCAACATCATCATCAACGTCATTTTTGCTAATATAGTTATCGATGTCGTCAATGAGATCGTCGTCTCCTACATTTGGATGATCAAACTCTTCAACTTATTCATTTGACACATCGAATACATGCGACACCTTCTCCTGATCTGCATAATCATGATCTTCTTCCTCGTTATTATATTCATCCTCGGCTACATGATTATACTTTACTGGTCTTCCTCTTGGATCATATCTAACAACGTATGACCAACCTTCTTTACCAGGTACCTCTGAGTAAAATACTTTCTCACATTGACTTGGAAGAACATAAGCCTATGTACCCAGTTCAAATTCCCTTGTATTAACCATGGTAAATCCATTATCATGCTCAATAACAGTTCTTTAATGATCACGTTCATGCATCTGTAGCCTGTATCATTTAACCTCAAACAAAACTATTTTAAAGGAATTAAAATCACACTCAGTTATATCCTCCAAATGCCCATAGTACCTATTCTCGGTTTCTTCTAAATTTCTGTCACTTATAGAGGAAATGTTGGTGACCTTAAACACTACAGTTATCCCGCAATCCAAGGTTTTCATCTTATCATCCAACATTTTGATACGAAATTTATGACCATTACACCACATAGACTTGTGATGTTTCAACTACAACATGGAAAACAAGTAAAAAATACATTGCGAATTAATAAACCTCATATAGGAGTTAGTAGATATATATATCAAAAATTAAAAAAACCAAATACATTGAAAAATTGGGAAAAAACTAGGAAAATGTGGGTAAAAAATTTAACTTGCTTGTTTATCTTTTAAACCAAAGGCTAAATCAACTTCTCTTGATATAAGATCAGGAAATTGATCTTGATGACGATGTGTTGTTTTAAACATCTTACTCACCCCTTCCCATGATAACCTATCGAAGTATTCTTCAGTATATTCTATCCAATGCTCCATCCAATCAAGGTTGTTTGCAATGTATAAATGTAAAGCATCCCACTCTTGAGAAACTATATGATAGCATAAAAATTTAATATCATTAATTATCTATTGTTAATAAAGGAATAATTTAATAAATTTGTAATATATTAAATCTATGACAACATCTAATAATTACCTTTCACAGTCCTCATGTTACCTTTCCCCAATAGGACCTCCCCTTCAAATTTGTTGATGGAGTCGAGATGCCAAATACAAGGCACATTCATATTTTCTACTAATTTAGGTAGATATTGACTAGTATACACCATGCATTGATATACCATATATCCCTCAACCATAGAACCCTTCGGACGTGCTCTTTGTCTAATACTGCCTCTCCACCATCCACATCGACCTTGTGTGTAATGGTCCACATAATTCAATCTCCTCAACTTGGTGTATGAGGTAGTGTTCTTGTGCATTGAAAAATGTTGGAGGTAGATA
>JZKD02S1725050.1:504567-514872 GCA_000966675.3 Picea glauca
CTGGGCATGCAAATTTACCCTTTGTTTGAATACCTACAAGATATATGAATTAATGTAGCGTCAAATTAGAGTTACAATTTAAAATAATGCATGATATTTTCAATAAATATATATATAATTAAATCACAAAATAAAGTAACAATATACCACAAAAATGTGTTAACCCGGGAGCATCATGAATTTTCCATGATAGTATTCCATGGAATTGAAATCATTTTTGCCCTATTGGTCTAGAGATGTCATACATAGTGACACCAGCCCATAACTTCAACAACTCATTGATAAGAGGCTCAATATATACGTTCATATATTTAACCTACTACCTACATAATTGGTTCAACATACTGCATGATTAATTATACTTATCTAGATGTCGTTATATATAAAAGAAATAATTACCATACACGAAACAAAGAAATGAAATATTTTGTCATACTTTAAAGAAAATAAAAGAAAATTAAATACTCGGAACAATCATTGGAAACATTGTGTGCTTTCTCTTGATCGACATCCAAGGAGGAAGGTTATTGTTTATAACAAAAATAGGCCACACTGAGTACGAAGAACGAAGCTCTCCAAATGGATTGACACCATCAGTTTCCAACGAAAGTCTAACATTACGAGGTTCTTGTTTAAAAATTGGCCACTTTTCCTCGATGTACTTCAATGCAGAACCATCTGCAGGCATTCGAAGAACATCGTCTCGACTTCTGTTCTTTGCATGGAAATCCATAAACTGTGTTATTCTTTGGCACCTAAACAATCGTTGGAAACATAGAATTATCGAAATATAACAAAGAACTTTGTGAGGAGCCTTCTTTGACACTTTATCGGTTCGATATCTACTTATTTGACATTGTGGGAATTCATTTTCTAATTCATATTGTCCATAATATATGATATGATCATTAGGACATGCATCAATAGTCTGATAGTCCATTCCAATTTCTTTCATAATCAAGGATATTTCTCGATATGTGCGTGGAAAAACATTTGGCATCGGTAATAGAACTTCACCTAACAATCTACAAAATTATAAACAATAAGTCAATGTAAACAATATTAATCATCAATATCGCATCCAATATACTAATTTGTGAATTAGAAAACAATAGCAATATAAGAAAAAATGTAACCTTTTAAGTATTTGTGAACATGCAGGCATAAATAATTAACAAATTAAATACCTTAGTATCTATGTGAGGCATGTGTTTGATAAACCATTCAAAACCTTCAGGTTCACCAACAACAATATAGCAGATAAAATATTTGTTGTTGAACCTTCATAGAAAGGATGACGTAACTTCTTGAGTAGAGGATGAACATCATGACTATCATCGTGGTTGTCCTCATCCATTGGAGAAAATGTGTCTTGGATCAATCTATGTATCTCATCTTTCTGATTTGAATCACTAACGTTATCTCCATCCATATCATCATTAATAACTTGATCAACAACTTCAATATTCTGATCTCGAAGTTCATCACCCTGTAAAGGAGTATTTCTGCTAGTACTTGGCAAATAACATTCTGGAGGTCGACATTTTGGGGGCATCATATATATATTTAAAAACAACGTAGAAAAGTTAGTGTGTATAGAAAATATAAAAATCTCGATAAGAAATATTACTAAAATTCATGACTTGATGATCATTATAGAGAATACATTAAATATTGAATCCTCTTACCAAGGAACTATATTCATAACCCCCTTTGATGTGCCCCTTCTCCCTACAATGTCTTTCAGTTGTTGTTATTAAAATTCTTTTTATTTTCAAGCCTCTGCAATCATAGCAAGGGAAATAACATTTTCCATCGCCCCTCACCTCTAATGTCGCTCTTAACCGAGCAAGCTTCCTGTCATTTTTGTTCATAGTGACAAATCCTTGTCCTAACAAGTAATTGTCTTACCTGCACCATACCAAACAGTAAAATGTCAAATTTTTATATTTTATCTACTCCCTCATGATATTTTATCTACTCCTTTCAATTATGATATGTTTATTTACAGTGACCTACAATCCTCACAATTATTTCTTCTAAGACATTTTGACAAGATTTTTTTTATTATCGATTAACTATTAAGATCGATATGCTTCAATTTGTACTTTAGAGTAGTGTGTACTGAATCACCATGAAAAATAATTACACACCATTTAAAGAAAGTGGTCAAAATTTATCAAACTTGAATCACTCGACACCATACACTAGACTCTAAGTTTTTTTGTAGACAAAATGTCAATCTTTGAAATTCACCACTAAAAAAATAATGCCAACCACTTGTCATCCACAATTGGGTTGGGTTGGTTTAAATTATGACATGTTGATTTTCATCTACATACAATGGTCACAATTTTATGCTACATACATTGGTCACAATTTTATTTTCTAAGACACTTTGGCATGTTCTCATTTTTCATTGTCTAACTAGTAGATTTCATCATGTTATCGTAGATTTTGTCATGAATTTTTTATATTTTAGATACTCCTTATTAATAGTGTATAAACAAGTTACATCAACTACAAACTAGAGTTAATAACTACATCTAGAATTGTGTGTGATTATAAAAAATTGAGAGAAACAACATCACATATAAGAAAAGGGTATGTGGATTTTATTGATAAAGTTGAAACAAATAGACTTTCTTTATATTGGAAGAGTATGGTATATAATCATAAGTTCATTTGTTAAAGGTGCTGAGTCATAAGCCAAGAAAGTTAAAGGTGGCTAACCATAATCTAAGATGGTTGAAGGTGGTTAGTTAAAAGTGATTGTTATGTGCCTAATCACGACCTAGATAGCATCTTTATAATAAGGCCATATGTCTAAAAATGTTTCCTTTATATAATAACAACATATATACCTAACATAATTTTAGGGTTAGTGTTTATGTATCTTATTGTTATAAACATGAGTTTCCTCCCTATCTTATATATACCATAACTTATCATTTATCAATATAACAATCAACTTCAAGATTTTAATCATGGAGATTTATTTCTTCATTTAATTGAATTAGTAAGTGCTAGTGAACCATTAGGTGTGCAAGTATCCCAACCATTATTGTCACTGTTATACTATTTTCAATTTATGCAAGTGTGATCCCATTTGGGTACTAGGGATGTAACAAGTGGTATCAAAGCTTCAATCAAGATTTGTTGGTGTTTTTTTTGTTAGATCTTAAAAATAAAAGAGAGAAGAAAATGAAAATCAATTACTACCATTTCACCGATCAGGGTTAAGTTTCAAGAGCACTGCCATATCTTTATCAATGAAAAGAGAGAGACATTCTAGCTACAATTGAAGGGAAAAAGGTATGTGGATTCCATAAACCTAGAATATTATGGAATCTGCATACCCTTTTCCATAGAATATACTAACTAGATACAAAAACCAAACACATGAAATATGGTACTACACATAATATATTATCAAGGAAAAAATGAGCTACATGAAATTTCGACATTTGAACAAAAAATTACAAGTTAAATGAGTACATCAATAAAAAAAACATACTAACCTTGCAAGTTCAAAATCTGAGCTATGTGGATCAAGAATTGGATTTTTTCAACCGGTGGGTGACGGAAAAAATAAAAAACTCAAACAAAAGCCACGAACAGTGTCACAACTATAGCAATTGTGTCGCAAAGTCTCTTAAAGTCAGGTATATATAGATCAACTAGTCAACTAGCCATTAACACTGACCAATGAGATAGGCAAAATTTTCGTGGCAATAGCGACGAACTTTTGTGGAAATCGCGATGAACTTTTGTGGCAATAGCAACGAAAATCCCGACCAAATTAAAAAAACATATTTGTGGCTATATCAATGAACTTTCGTGGCAATATCGACGAAAATCTCACCCTATTTAAAAAAAAAAACATGAAAATAATGGAAACGTGGAATAATCCGCTCATATGTAGTAGTGATGGATGTTAATTTCTTCAATGTTCTCTAATCCATCTTTCTCATTTTGTTTTCCATAATTGTCTTTCTGAGTATCCACTAATGCATCATCAAATACATGCCTTAATATTGGATCATAATGTATGACAAACAACCATTTCGGGTCCAGACTATCTTCATAGAAAAATACCTACACATGAACGAGTACATACATATATTAGATGTATGTTATAACAATTTTATTGATTCATAAACACATGTATATATTCACAATAAACAATGTATTAATACATTATTGATCACTACCTCTTATTGTAGTTTTAGTTAAAGAAATACTTGCTCACAATGAATTGGTAGAAGATAAGGCTCCTTATCCTCTAGTAGGAACCTTGAGGAATCTATAAAAACAATCCACTATGGGTATCATGTCTTCATGTCCTTTTAGATGTTGCATACCATCTACACTTAAAAATACAACATTTAAAAGAGCGATAATCCAACTCAATAATTTCTTGTATTTTCCCAACATATTGTAGATTTCCTTCAATAATATTCTTATCTTTTGAGCTTGATCGACTAGATTGCTTGAATTCAACCATGATGCCACAATCGAAGGATCGTCTCTTTACATCTACATGTTCTACATGATAATGTTGACCATATGCCCACATTGTTGGATATTTCCCCATCTATGAAAGGCCATTTATTTTGGTTAAAACAAATAAAATGATGAATATTAAAATACTTAATAGTATCAAAACTGTAAAGAAACAACATTTTTTAAATTTCCAACTGTACCTTTCTTTCACATTCTCTAGATATGTTGATTTCATATTATGTTATGTTTCAATATATACCCGCATCTTCTATTTGATTTTGAATTTGTTCAATAACCCATTCTAGTGTGCAATATTTGCCCCATTCCTCTTGTAGATATGTAGGATATGGGGTATTCCTTGGTTTTGATCTCTTAAATTGTTTCCTTTCTTCTAACACTTCTTCTCTTTCTTTATTATACAAATCAATAAATTTGTTCATAAATTCCATGTGGTACATAATGAACTTGTCGATTATAACACTTTCGTCTACACCTATTACATGTCAGCAAGTTTATTTCAAACTTCAAAGGCCATTTTGTTAATTGGACAAATAAATCACAAATTAAATTAACTATTGCAATAAAAACAACCACAATGAAAATGAGTTTACTTACTAATTTCTACTTGAACACCATTAGATTGTGGTTTTTCTCCATAAATAATATCTGATGCTCATTATTTATCCCAGATTCGCAGCCCATCTTCGAAATCCTTACCAATAAATTCACATAGGAATAAAAATGTGTCATTCAATACATACCCTTCAGCCATGCAACCCTCTGGATGTGCCTTTTGTCGAACATTTCCTTTTAGATTTTTCATATATCTCTCAACAAAAAAAATCCACCTCATTGATACGACACTCGCTAATTCAAAGTCATCGAATAGGTGCATAAGTAAATGGAATTATAGGTCCATGAAACTTATAGGGAGATCCTTCTCAAATACACATACAATTTCTGCAATTTTCTTCTTCCATTTTGGCACTTCACATTCGTGGATCTCCTTGGATGTCACCAACCTAATATAAGAATAGTAAATTATTATGAACCTTTAGGAAAAAATTAAAATGAAATACAATATCTATATGTCTCTCACACATGAACATTCCATACCACATACCTTGCAAATCTTGAAAATTCACTTATGACATTCCTCAAGTCAACGGTAAGACATGAATCCCCCCTAATTGTCAATGGCATGATATGCTATCAATTTTTTTTATGAAAGGTCATTAGTTATTTTTGTCACGCAATAGAATATCAGAATATATAAATGATGATATATAATACCTTCATAAAATTATGAAAATCATGGGATTTAAATCTTGTGATATGTCCATCAACTGTAAAAGATTTAACCAATGATGACACATATCCAGTAAGTGTCCTTATTGAACGGGAGGATTTTTTTAGTTGGTATGGCATATGATTCATTTTCCCTATTTGGAAACAAATGTTTTCTATCTAATTTGTTACGTGAAATGTCAATATCTCTCCTTGAAGACAAGGTGTCCTTCTCTTTGCCTGATACATGTCGAAATATTGAATACGGGAAATTTTTGAAGATGTGCATAGGATATAATAGGTGAGATATTAATAGATCCTTCCAGTAAAGGAGATCATAAAATATGGATTTCCTTTTCATCCCTTCTGACATCTTAATTACAAATTGTTCTAGTTCTTCAATAGAATCACCACCATCAAAAAAATACTTCCAAGATTTCAATTCAACATCTTCACACTTCTTAAGCCAATCAGTTGAACCCATAATCATGGGAGGGCCTCTATTTTCAACTTTTCCATCAAATTGATTCGTATGGCGGTTTCTAAACCTATGATATCGTGGTATAAAATCCTTGTTGTTTGCATAAATAAATTTATGTAGATATTTAGAATATCACCCTTGAAAGTTTTTTGCACATCTTGGACATGAAAATATCCCCTTTGTTTGAATCCTTACAATTCAAAGAGTAAGGTTAATAAAATAAAAATAATAGTATAAAATTGAGTATGAGAGTTGAGATGAAAATAAATTATTAGTGTAAATACGTAAAAGAAATTGTCTTACCGGAACAAACACCAAGTCCTGGGAAATCATGAATAGTCCAACATAGCACATCATACAACATGAAGGACCTATTTGATGGAGGACGTGATATGTCATACATTCTTACGTCGTTCCATAGCAGTTGCATCTCATCAATAAAACACACAATATAAACATCCATATTTTTAACTTGATTTTTTCCTGGAACAATGAGAGTCAACATAAGGTTCTCCTTTCTAACACTCATCCATGGGGGAATATTGTATACTATCAATCCTACTGTCCAAACACTATAATTTGAGCTCATGAAATAAAATTGGCACACTCCATCAATTGTAAGACCAAACCTGATACTACGGGGTTCATCTTTGAATTGTCTTGGCCATTTTTCCTCTATGTGTTTCAATGCTTTGGATTCGACCAAAATTCGCATGAATCCATATTTACTCCTATTCTTTGCATTCTAGTCCATTAATTGTGCAAGTTACTTGCAACGAAACATTCGTTGAATTCTATGTATAATTTTCATGTGACGTAAAACCTTCTTTGGAACTGTAGGAACTTGTACATCTGTACGATATATCTTCTCTTTGCATACAGGGAATTATACCTTGTCTTGATATTCATCTCTGTATAAAATGCAAAAATTTATACATGAATGAATTTTTGTATATTCAATCCCCAACTCAACCAACAACGGACGCGCCTCTATGAAAGTTGATGGCAACACATTCTCTTCTAGGAAATATTTTGGTTTTTAGTGCCTTGTAAGATTTCCAAACATTAGATCAATTGAATTTTTTACCTATGATGAACATGTTTTATATGTCAATATATATTAGGACTATTCATAAAAAAATTGCATTCACCAATTGGCAATGCATTGTAAGAAATATATTTCAACTCACTTCAATAGGGTGGTGAATCCTTGGTATGACCAACCAAATAGTGACTTGATTTCTAATCATATTAATGTGCATGCCAGTTTTGAGGTTCTACTTGCACCAGATTTGAACACATGTGTCTTTGTTGATTGCTTGATTGAGTCTTTCAGGTTAATATCATCAACATTACGTTGGCAGTAATTACCCCTGTTTTCATTGTTACTTTCATCCATATGATCATTTTTGTCATCATTGTTTCCATCCCCAAATAAACCTGTAAGAATTTCATTCAATCATTCTTCATGTACTGCATTTTCACTATCATGATCATCATCAGTAAGGCTAGGTGGCATGTCGTCAGTGTATGCTAATCTCATCAAATGGTTTGGATCATCCCATCCAAATCTCAATATACCAGTTGGATCTTGGGTATTAGTAGCCATTATTTCATCATCATCTTCTACCTATCAACAAACGCAACCATTATTTAATGTTTGGCAACAATTGGATAAATCATAAATGCATAAATTTCAAAGAAATATAATCAAATATGGCTTAAAAAATTATAATATAAAAGGTATGAACATATATACATCAATATAATAGTCTTGACCAACCTCTTTTTCAGTACAATTATTTTTTTTGTATGAAGGATCCATTGTCATATCCTCTTCCACCCACTATGTTCTTTGTGATTTAATAGTTTTAGGTCCACGCCCACATACATATGTCTTTTTTATTTTTCTATTTGAACGCTTAGGCTGTGCACTTGCTCCAATATCCATCTGAAATAATCAACAACATGCCTCATAATTTATTTCAAGACTAGATAATACACTATAAATTTTAATAATACTATGAAAAAGGATGGATGTATCACAAAATTCTTCCTAAGATAAGTCAAAATTTGATTACATGTTGTCATGTGACATCCATTGTGTCCTTATTTGATATGACACGATCTATTTCCATGGTCTCGTCTGGCCCCTATAATACACATCATAGTCCATGATGTTTAGTAAACCAATTATATCATTTCAACCAATATGTTATCCAACAAAAAACTTCACTTTACTCATATATTTGACATATTGATATAACATAGTTTATATAACTATATCTCTTCTATGTTGTAGAATTTGTGAATTCATAAACACCATATTCTTTTGGTTGAGGTTGATTTGTCTTCTTACCTTTATTGTATTTGCATATTTTGTATCTGATTCTATGGCCACCCACTTTCCTGTCATTGATTTAGTAGGGATACGTCGCATGTCCATGGCCTCCTCTGGATCTTGTAATACACAACGATGACATTAGTCACATAACATCTATGCACCGAGATAATGTTGTTGATATTATCTTGTTTTGACATTACATTATTTTCAAATTTTCCATCAAATTGATTCTTTCCTTGCCTTGGAATCCCATGCATTGCCTTGACATTCCATTCCTATCCTTGTCATGCCTTTTATTGACAAGCCATGCCTTGCATTGGCATGAATTTCCTTTCGTTGACATTCCATGCCTTTCCTTTCCTTGACATGCCATGCCTTTCCATGCCTTGACATGCCTTTCCTTTTCATTCCATGCCTTGCCTTGACATTCCTTTCCTTGACTTGAAATTCCTTTCCTTGACATGTGTTTCCTTGCCTTGACATGCCATTTCCTTGACTGAATAAATTTCCTTGATGCATATTCTCATAAATCTCAATAAAGCAATCTCACCATGGAAATATTACTGTGCAACCGAGATCTTGAGCCAAGTTTGGAATTTCAATATGTACCCACCATGTTGTACATATTACCATGGAAACGTTCGTCAAGATCATAAGGATTATCTCATGGAATACAATCAATGAGATCATACTTGAACCTAAATACTTGCCTTGATATATCTTTTATGGGTTTGCAACAAAGAATTTGTGGCAGTAATAAATATTTGTTTTCACCTTGACTTAAAAACACATTAGTCTAAATCTATTCATCACATCCTACTCACAATCATGTTGCCATAAATATTGCAATCAATATTTATCTCCATACCATCAGTAGTCTCAAAAATTCATTAAAATACAATGAGGAACCAAGTTAAAGAAGAAAAATCCACTTAGGTCTTGTTCCACTTAGGTCTTGTTCCTTTTATCGTAAAGGTGGAAATCTTGATGAAGATTGCAGGAAGAAGATGCAACCATTGAAAGAAACCATGAAAACACATAATATTGGGTTTGATACTTCCTCCTCTTCTACTTCTTCTACAAATATTGTTCTTTTTGTAATGGCATGTCAACCAAATCATGAATGGATTTTAGACTCAAGGGATTCTCATCTTATGGTTAATAATAAGGACTTTTTATCTAGTCTAGAAGTTTGTACAACCCAATAGAGTTTTTTGGATGATAGTTATTCTTTGGATGTTATACATGGAGAAAAAAGAGATCTTTGTAATGTTAAATTTAACAATGTATTATAAGTTCCTAATTTAACAATGTATAGAGTTGGATTTGGTCTATTGGTGGCATTCTCATACACCATGCTTAACCATTGTGAATCATTTTCATTTAAGTTTCTTCCACCTTTGATGTCTTGGAAGGCCTTATCCAACTCGACCTTCTTAGTGAAATCTACTATGGGTAGGATTTAGAGGAACCTTTGAGTTAGAGTCCATGTTAGTATGGAAAATTGTACGGGATCCAAAATATTCAAAGCTATCATATTATCCCCTTTATCTACCAAATCTAGTAATTCTCTTTCTATAGCCCCCAGTTTTTCATCATATTTTCTTCAGCTATGCAAAACCAAATTATCATCCCAAGGGGAGGGTAGCCCACATGTCTCCATATATGGCACATCATTCATGAAAAT
>JZKD02S1725050.1:524520-541627 GCA_000966675.3 Picea glauca
AAAAAAAAGTATTTTTGAAATTTAAAATTTGTTGGAAAATTAATTTGTTTTTAGTAAATTCGAATTTGGAAAATTTTTGCCATTTATGGCAATTCCGAATTTTGAATTTGATAATTGTAATTAAATATAATGATTGTTGGGAAGAGATATGATTCGACCCAACTAACCATTTGAATATGACACTTGTATGAGAACATAATATTTTATATTGATTGCAGGAGGACAAATGGAACAACCATGTTAAAATCAGCTGACCATGACTCCATAAGTGGGGAACATGTTGGAACTACCTCTGGGCTGATTGTTACAATTGGAAAATCAATGATTTGGCCATTGGAAGCCCCTGAATATCGGGGATTTAGAAAGCTGCGAAAAATCCCAAGCAGGGAAAGAAAGACCTAGGCAAAAAGGATTTTTGTTAAATAACATATGGGAGAAGGCAGGATGCTACCTAGTATGTTGGGGAAAAGAGATTATTGGGTTCTCTTGCTATTATGAACACTATTGATGGAGTGTGAGGCAAGAGGAACCTATTAGAGCTGAAAGACATTGCTGAGGAGGAGTTTTTTTTCCAAGTTTGCCCTCATGGACTCATGGTCAGGCTAGGGGGTGAAGTGTGCAAGTGATTTTGCCTGCTCTGTTTTACGGTTGGGAGGAACGTGGTTGTTCCCTTTGTCTTCCCATGAGTTGGTTCAGATATGTTACGCTAATCCTTCTTTGTCTGAATGATTTTATATCTGATGCACTGTACTTGTTAAATCTGAACTGAAATAATTTTCATTTCTTTCTTTTGTTTTAATGATCGTATATTTGATGCAAGGTAATTGTTGTATCTAAACTTAACTATTTATATCTATGTGGGATGCATTAGTTATAGATGCAGTGAAATCATTAAACTCTGTATGTACCCAATAACCTAAGCGAAAACTGTTCGATTATATGAATATGTGCAGTCCATTTTCCTACAGAATAGTTTATAAATCATTTCCTAAAATCATTTTCTAGGTGCCCTTTATGATTGAATTAGAACCTGTACGAAAGTCGGGAATTATTTAATATCCTCCTAGAATAATCAAATGGATTTGTATGTTTAAATTCTAGAAATGTCCCCTGAAATAAAACTTTAATAAGAATCATATATGTATCAATGAACTTGAAAGAATAGACCTATTTACAGGTATACATCTAGCTCTGTAATTAAATCATTTAAGTAGAATTATATATGCATCAATGAACTTGAGTGAACCGTTCTACTTACAGGTATAAATTTGACTCTGTAATTAAATTCTTAGGCAGATTTCTCTATGTAGTTGAACTTGAATAGAACCAAAACGATGAAGTATAGGGGAATGAACATAACTAAGGGATCTAGTCACCCTAACTCTAATGGTATAATTCTACGAATTTCCTATTACACGAATGAAAGGTTATGTATGTTGGTATCCTACTACAAGAACGTAAATAATGATTTTATAACTGATACAATATCGACGCATGATGCAAATAGAACGTATACCTCTTATATATGCTTGAACGATAACTATTGTCTATACAAAGGTAGGGTATTCCAATTCGATTCTGTCGAGAGTCTTGCTGAGAGAAACAAAAGTTCTTAAATTTTCATGACTGTAGCATTACTACGCTTTCGGGCAAACAATTGTAAGATTGTAAGACATCCTTTAAATTTGTTTATTCTTCAGAACTTCCTGGAAACTATTAGGAAATTACATATTAAACTCAATCCATTCTGAAGAAGAAATTGTTAGAAGGACAATAACCGACAAACTCCGGAATTTGGAGATGTGAAACCCTCTCCCTTGAATGATCACTTTTGGATAAGCTTGAAAGGAAAGAACTGCATTAATGAGAGAATATTCATACAGATAATAATAAATTCAAGAAAATATGGTTCTTGTAGCTTTCAAATAGAGATTCCTGAGTACATTAAATTGCAGAGGTAACAAACAGAATGCTGAGAATAATTTTTTGAAAACATTTCTTTAAACCAACATGTTCCCTTTCATGATAAGTATGGTAGATTAAATAATTCCCTCTAATAGAAAACTTGGAATTAGTTTTCGCCAATCCTGGTATTTAAATAAAAGTTTATTTCCCTACACCATGCATGACTACACCCACTCCCTTTAATAGAAAAAGAAAAACAAAAAAATCAGGGTTTAACCCTCAGACATCGGATACAAGAAATCGGAACAGGGGAAAATGTTACTTAATTCAAGAGAAATCTACAAACAAGACCATGACCTCCATGCTTCGGAGTTGAAGAGCTAGTTTGAGAGTCACTACACGGAAATCCGAGTACCTTTTGCACGATGAATAGGGGTCGATACCTGCACCTTAAGTGGTCACATGCCCTGCAAGTATTTATCACAGAAAAGCATTAGTAAAAATACAGAGTAAGACTTTAAACTTAGATTGAGAGGTAAATGGACAACCATAGCTATGTCTAGTAGTACTTAACTTAGGATCCAAAGCCCCAGAGTCCACCTGCTGTCATGCGCCTGTTATATGAACGACTCTGGCTAAGGGGAGGATGGCCCTAGTACTTCTGGTGGGTACCCTCGGAATAGACAGAGTCCCACCATTAATACAGAGAATCACATTCATACAATTTCATCACTACTTTACAATTAAATCAATAGCAGTACTACAGGGTCAAGCCCAGAAATAATCCTGTGAGAACATAAATACCATCCTGCGATGTATAATAATAGGTTAAAGAAGTAAAGAGTAGCGACTCAAGGATATAATGGGAAACCCCATCTACAACCTGTACCAGAATTAAAATTTATGCAAGTTTCTAACTTTATCGTTGGTATAAAAAGGGGGCATTAAAGTCAAATAAGGGTTACATAATGTAAAAGATTTCATTTTAACCAAACCCTGTACTCTGGTTTCAAATTTGAGATATGGACACTCTCTGGAAACTTACCAAACCATCGGATGTCATCGGCTTCACTAAGCTTTGATCGTACAGATGGTATTCCTTCCCTGTTGAGGAAGCATAACACAACACCCTCCCCTTTGGAGTCACACTGGCACCAGAAGAACCTCCTAACCCTAAGAGGAGACGAGTACTACTCTTAATAAACATTGAAGGTATCAGCCATGTTCTAGGGAAGAGGTGGCATCCCAGGATTGGGAAGGGCAGGAGGTAGAGTTATCGAGATGGGTGCTTGCGGGACCCTACTTAACCACAGGGGCAGGTCTTTAACTCCTTCTGTCAAGATATCTCTCTCTCTCCCTTAGAAATGAATATACGAAATGAATAGCAGTCACTTCGTGATTGTCGAGTAGAACTAGCCAACCACTAACCCTTTTGTTCAGTTAGTTACCATTCCTTCGCCTCCATCAGTGAGAGGAGACTTAATTACAAATTTGATTGTAGAAAGAAGCATGGGATTGGTCTGGTTTCAAATCCTTGAGTAGGGGAAACTATAAGTGTTATAATCACGCTGGAAACCTTAACGGAATTCCTTTCAAGCGATTCAAACATTGTCAATGATATCATTATCTTGTTCCTATTACAAGGGCATATTTCCGATATACATACAGTTAGGTAGAAGTCCTTTTATTATTTATCAATGGTATAAACTTGTGTGTAAAACCTAAAGAACCGATATTAACAAGGAATTTAGAACTTAATTCCTAATATAGGTAGATATGTGTATTGTATTGGTCTCTATGCAATAGTATAATATTTGGAGAAGTACTAGAAATCGTTGGGAGTCTCTCTTACAAGTTGTTAAGCCAGTCTAGTATATGGTTTTACTCTCCTTAAGAATAGATTATCAAGCTTTAATTAGAGTTAAAATTTAAAAAAAAAAATTGTGTCAAATTGGAGGTTCATTACATATGATATTAGAGAAAAGTTTACAGCACTGGGCCTTGAACAAAGCCACATTAAATTCTTGACATATATTCTACTTATGAAAAACTAATAAACCTTCATTGTTACAAACAGAAAAACTTCTTCTGTTGTGTTGATTATGGCAGCTCAAGATGATGCAGAAATCAGAATGGAAGGAAATCTAGAACAAGGACCTCATGGAGATCCAAGACAGAATAGTGACAGAATCTCTCCTACTAAAGTACTAGAAACAATGAAGAATCTTATTGTTGAGTTGCAGGTTTTCAAAGAAGGCAATGAGAAATTGAAGAAAGCACAGTAGGAACAACAAGAAATAAATGAAGTCATGTTGCATAGTATAGTGACCAAGAAAATCCCAAAGGAGGATAACCATGACGAAGAGGTCAGCAAAAGGGCCTCCAAGAACTCTGGGCTGGAAACAGAAAAAGGAGATAGTTCGTCTGAAGGAACACCTTCAGTTGAAGACAAAACTAAAACAGACAGAAAAAGAAAACAAGTAGACCACCTTGAAGGAGAATTTAAAAAGATTAAACCAACTACCTTTGATGGAGAATCTAGGACAGGAGAAGAATCTGAGGCATGGTTGTTAGACATCAAAAAATACTTCCATATCTAAGACTATTCCAGCAACATGAAGGTCAGAATGGCCATCTACAATATGAAAAGGAAGGCCAACATTTTGTGGCAAGCCCTGAAATTGGCCAAGGGCCTAAAGGAGAAACAGTTGGAGTGGTCTGAGTTTAAGAAGTATTTCAAGAAACAGTATCTTTCTGAAAGCTATAATGAAAGGAAAACAAAATAATTTTACAAATTACGACTTGGACAGATGACAATGGAGGACCTTATAAATAATTTTTTGGAACTACTAAGGTTCATACCGTACATCTAGGAGGATAAGGTAAAAATCCAATGATTCTTAAGCTGCTTACCACGGTCCTATAGAGAAAGAATTGAGTTTGACAACCCCAAATCCTTGAGTGAAGTATTCAGGAAAGCATGAATGTGCTACGACCAGTATAAACAGCGGGTAGAGTTTCCCAAAGCCTGGAAGGATAAGAAAAAAGATCGAATTAACTAGCGAAAGAAGGGATACCAACCAGCTCCTTATCAGAATGCAGCAAAAATATTTCCGAGAAAAGATTTTCACTTAAACCATCCGAATACGCAAGGAAGCGGTAAACTGGTAAATCTGGGGATGAAGAATTTCAGGGACAGCCCCCGCGAACCATTAAAGTGATGGGAATGTGGAGAACCTCATCTAAGGAGGAATTGTCCACGTTTAATTTCAGCAAACAGAGCTGCTTCTCATAATTTGCAGGAAGCCTCGACGATGGGTGACATGGGCAGAAGCCTGCATCGGATAAATGCAGCCACAGATGGTCAGCAAGCTGACCACCAGTCCTCTGTGGTAGAAGTCAAAGGTAAAATCAATAACACTAGAATTTATGTTTTAATTGACCCTGGAGCTACGCTAAGTTATATTACTCCTATAGTAGTAGAGTTAATTAAACTTGAGAAACTGAAGCATGAAAAATCGTGGCTTGTACAACTAGCAACAGGAACTAAAAGGAAAGTAGTTGACTTTATTTCTGATTTTGAGTTCAACTTAGATGGTCAAAGTATAAGAACAAATATGAACATCCTTCCACTAGGATCTTACGATATGATTATCGAGATGGATTGGTTGGAACAACACAAAGCATTACTAGATTGTTATACAAAGATACTTAACTATAAAGACGATTTTGGCACTACTAGAATAGCCCAAGGTATACCAAAACATGTATCAGTCAGACAAGTTTCAACGATGCAACTCAAGAAATGTATGAGAAAGGGATGTCAAGTTTATGCCATCCAAGTAACGAACCTGTTAGAAAAAGAAGATAAGCCAAATTTAGAAGACTTAGTTGTCCTACGTGAATTTAAAGACATGTTTGTGGATGAGATACCAGACTTACCTCCTAGAAGGGAAATAGACTTCTCCACAGACCTACTACCTGGTTCAGCCCCTATCTCAAAAGCACCTTACCGAATGAGTCTACCAGAACTGACAAAATTAAAAATACAAGTACAGGAATTGTTGGACAAAGAGTATATCAGACTGAGTGTTTCACCATGGGGGGCACGAGTCCTCTTTGTGAAAAAGAAAGATGGTACTCTAAGACTTTGTATCGATTATATACAATTGAATAAAATGACTAGTAAGAACAAGTACCCCTTACCTAGGATAAATGACTTGTTTAATCAAGTAGGTGGGACCAAGAGATTTTCGAAATTGGATTTACGATCTGGCTATCATCAAGTTAGAATATAGGATGAAGATATAAGAAAAATATATTTTTGAACAAGATATGGACACTATGAATTCATAGTCATACCTTTCAGACGCAGTAACGCACCAGCCACGTTTATGTGCCTGATGAACAATATTTTCAGTCAATACTTAGACAAGTTCGTACTATATTTATCGACGATATTCTGGTCTATTCTAAGACAAAGAAAGAACATGAAGAACACTTAAGAATAGTTCTTCAAATGTTGAGGAAACACAAACTGTACACCAAGTTTTATAAGTGTGACTTGTATCAAAAGAAAATACAATATCTAGGATATGTAATTTCAACAGAAGGCATTGTCGTAGACCCTGAGAAAATAAAATCCATCATAGAATGGCTAGTACCTAAGGATGTAGCGGATATCCGGTCATTCATGGGAATCACCAGATATTATTGCAGATTTATACAGGGATTATCCAAAATAGCCTACCCTATCATGTCATTACAAAATAAAGGGACCAAGTTTAACTGGTCACAAAAGTGTCAAGACAGTTTTAATAGGATAAAGGAATTATTGACAACTGCACCCATATTGAAGGTAACAGACCTAGATAAAGACTTCACCGTATGTGTTGATGCAAGTAAAGAAGGAATAGGTGGTGTCCTAACTCAGGGACGACACATGATTTGTTACGAGTCCCGAAAATTAAAATAACATGAGCGAAATTATGTCACTCGTGACTTAGAATTGGTAGCGGTAATACATGCCTTAAAAATGTGGCGACACTACATAATGGGCAGAAAATTTCTACTATTGACGGATAATAGCAGTGTGCAATATCTGTTTAGCCAACTAGATCTTAATGCAAGGCAAGCGAGATGGCTAGCCTTCTTGAGTGAATTCGACTTCGAGGTCATACATATCAAGGGTAAGGAAAATAAGGTAGTAGACTCTTTAAGAAAAAGAGTCCATGGGTTATTTGAGATAAATATCAGTAGGGCAGAAAGTGATCAGGAACAAAGAATAAGGATGACAGGTATTAATGATGAAAATTACACTAAGATAATGGAAGAATTACAAAACAACACTGCAAACTCAAATAAATTCGATATAAGTATCGACAAGAAGGGACGATTACGATTTAAAAACGGATTTTACATACCAGGTTCAGCAGAGTTAAAATTAATAGTCTTGGACGAAGTGCATAAGAAGTTGTATTATGGCCATCCAGGATACCAGAAAATGATAATAGCACTTAGAAAACTATTTTTCTGGCCCAGTATGAAGGGCAAAATAGAAAAATACTTGGCTAGGTGCCAATATTGTCAGCAGGTTAAGGTCGAGAACCAACATCCAGCCGACCTATTACAGCCTTTACCAAAACCAGAATAGAAATGGGAGACCATATCGCTGGACTTTATAACAGGTTTTCCTAAAACTCAGAAACAGAATGATTCTATCATGGTTGTAATCGATAAACTCAGTAAGTCTACACACTTTATTCCTGTAAAGTCTACTTTTAAAGATATAAACATTGCTAAAATATTTATGAAAGAAATGTTTAGACTGCATGGAATTCCTAAAATGGTGATTTCAGATAGAGACGTAAAATTCACATCAGCATTTTGGAAGGAATTGCTTGCAGGGCTAAATACTAATTTGAATTTCAGTAGGAGTTATCACCCACAAAAGGATGGACAGACCGAAAGGACAAACCAAATCGTAGAGGATATGCACTGCATGTATGTAAGAACAAAACAAAACAAGTGGGAAGACTATCTACACTTGGCAGAATTTTCATATAGCAATGGGTACCAAACTTCGGCTAAGATAATCCCTTTCGAGGTACTGTACGGAAGGAAGTGTACGACTCCAATTAACTGGGACAACCCAGCTGACAGACTCATGGTTGGACCAGAGATGCTCCAAGAAATGGAGAACATGGTAAGGAATGTACAAAAAAACTTAAAAGAAGCACAGGACTCACAGAAGCGCTATGCAGATCAGAAAAGAAGACACTTGGAATTTCAAGTGGGAGACCATGTTTATTTGAAGGTCAAATCCCGAAAAAGTTCTTTGAAGTTAGAGAATTGTGCCAAGTTGGCACCCAGGTTTTGTGGGCCCTTCGAGATACTAGCTCGAATTAGACCCGTAGCATACCAACTTGCACTTCCAACTAATCTAAGAATTCATAATGTATTGCATATTTCTTTGTTGAAAAAATATGTTCATGACCCTACTCATACGATTGATTGGAACTTGGTGCAGGTGGAACCCGAAGGCAAGTTCCAGGTGGAACCCCTGCAAATTTTGGACTGGAGAGAAATAACACTTCAGAACAGAGTCGTCGCTCAGGTAAAGGTGCAATGGAAGCACTTTAGTCTTGAGAAGGCCACTTGGGAGTTGGAGGGAGATTCGCAGAAATATTATCCAATACTATTCCAAGAAAGGAACAACCACTAAGGACAGTGTTTTATTGAAGGGGGAAAGGATGTGACATCCCCCCAAAAAAAAAAAAAATTGAAATTTAAAATTTGTTGGAAAATTAATTCATTTTTAGTAAATTCGAATTTGGAAAATTTTTGCCATTTATGGAAATTCCAAATTTCGAATTTGATAATTGTAATTAATTATTATGACTGCTGGGTAGAGATATGATTTGACCCAACTAACTATTTTACTATGACATTTTTGTGAGAACAAAATATTTTATATTGATTGTAGGAGGACAAATGGAATAGCCATATTAAAAATAGTTGACCATGACTCCATGAGTGGGGGACATGTTGGAACTACCTCTGGGATGATTGTTACAAGTGGAAAATCAGTGATTTGGCCATTGGAAGCCCCTGAAAATCAGGGATTTAGAAAGCTACAAAAATTCCCAAGGGGGAAAAGAAAGACCTAGGCAAAAAGGATTTTTGTTAAATAGCATATGGGTGAAGGTAGGACGCTACCTAGTATGCTGGGGAAAAGATATTACTGGGTTCTCTTGCTGTTATGAACACTATTGATGGAGTGTGAGGCAAGAGGAACCTGCTGGAACTGAAAGACATTGCTAAGGAGGAGTTTTTTTTTTCCAAGTTTTCCCTCATGGACTCATGGTCAGGCTAGGGGGTGAATTGTGCAAGTGATTTTGGTTTCTCTGTTCTATGGT
Organism: Picea glauca; assembly: GCA_000966675.3. NCBI lineage: Eukaryota > Viridiplantae > Streptophyta > Pinopsida > Pinales > Pinaceae > Picea > Picea glauca. The sequence goes on from JZKD02S1725050.1 coordinate 533,844, forward strand.
TGGGAGGAACGTGGTTGTTCCCTTTGTCTTCCCGTGAGTTGGTTCAGATATGTTATGCTAATCCTTATTTGTCTGAATGATTTTATATCGGATGCACTGTACTTGTTAAATCTGAACTAAAATAATTTTCATTTCTTTCTTTGGTTTTAATGATCGTATATTTGATGTAAGGTACTCATTGTATCTAAACTTAACTATTTCTATCTCTTTGGGATGCATTAGTCACAGATGCAGTGAAATCATTAAAGTATGTATGTACCCAATAACCTAAGCGAAAATTGTTCGATTATATGAATATGTTCAGTGCATTTTCCTACAGAATAGTTTATAAATCATTTTCTGAAATCATTTTCTAGCAGCCCTTTATGATTGAATTAGAACCTATATAAAAGTCAGGAATTATTTGATATCCTCCTAGAATAAACAAATGGATTTGTATGTTTAAATTCTAGAAATGTCCCCTGAAATAAAACATTAAGAAGAATCATATATGTATTAATGAACTTGAAAGAATATACCTATTTACATGTATAGATCTAGCTCTGTAATTAAATCATTTAAGTAGAATTATATATGCATCAATGAACTTGAGTGAACCATTCTACTTATAGGTATACATTTGACTCTGCAATTAAATTCCTAGGAAAAATTTCCTAGGCAAATTTATCTATATAGTTGAACTTGAATAGAACCAGAACGATGAAGTATAGGGGAATGAACATAACTAAGGGATCCAGTCACCCTAAATATAATGGTATAATTCTACGAATTTCCTATTACACGAATGAAAGGTTATGTATGCTGGTATCCTACTACAGGAACGTAAATAATGATTTTATAACTAATACAATATCGACACATGATGAAAATAGAACATATACATATTATATATGCTTGAACGGTAACTATTGTCTATACAAAGGCAGGGTATTCCAATTTGATTATGTTGAGAGTCTTGCTAAGAGAAACAAAAGTTCTTAAATTTTCATGACTGTAGCATTACTACGTTTTCAGGAAAACAATTGTAAGATTGTAAGACATCCTTTAAATTTCTTTATTCTTCACAGCTTCCTAGAAACTATTAGGAAATTACAGAGTAAACTCAATCCATTCTGAAGAAGAAATTGTTAGAAGGACAATAATCGACAAACTCCGGAATTTGGAGATGTGAAACCCTCTCCCTTGAATGATCACTTTTGGATAAGCTCAAAAGGAAAGAACTGCATTAATGAGAGAATATTCATATAGATAATAATAAAATCAAGAAAAGATGGTTCATGTAGCTTTCAAATAGAGATTCCTAAGTACATTAAATTGCAGAGGTAACAAACAGAACGCTGAGAATAATTTTCTGAAAACATTTCTTTAAACCAACATGTTCCCTTTCATGATAAGTATGGCAGATTAAAGAATTCCCTCTAATAGAAAACTTGGAATTAGTTTTCTCCAATCCTGATATTTAAATAAAAGTTTATTTCCCTACACCATGCATGACTACACCCACTCCCTTTAATAGAACAATAAAAACAAAAAAATCAGGGTTTAACCCTCAGACATCCAATACAAGAAATCAGAATAGGGGAAAACATTACTTAATTCATGAGAAATTTACGAACAGGACCATGACCTCCATGCTTTGGATTTGAAGAGCTAGTTTGAGAGTCACTACACGGAAATCCGAGTACCTTTTTCACGATGAATAGGGGCCGATACCTGCACCTTGAGTGGTCACATGCCCTACAAGTATGTATCACAGAAAAAACATTAGCAAAAATACGAAGTAAGACTTTAAACTTAGATTGAGAAGTAAATGGACAGCCATAGTTATGCCTAGTAGTACTTAACTTAGGAGTCGAAGCCCTGGAGTCCACCTGTCACCCTGCCCCTGTTATATGAATGACTTTGGCTGAGGGGAGGATGGTCCTAGTACTTCTGGTGGGTACCCTGGAAACAGACAGAGTCCCACCATTAATACAGAGAATCACATTCATACAATTTCATCACTACTTTACAATTAAATCAATAGTAGTACTACAGGGTCAAACCCAAAAATAATCTTGTGAGAACATAAATACTAGCCCGCGATGTATAATAATAGGTTAAAGAAGTAAAGAGTGGCGACTCAAGGATACCCCATCTACATCTAGTACCAGAATTAGAATTTACATAGGTTTCGAACTTTATCGTCGGTAGAAAAAGGGGCCATTAATGTCAAATAAGGGTTACATAATGTAAAAGCTTTCATTTTAACCAAACCCCGTACTCTAGTTTCAAATTTGAGATATGGACGCTCTTTGGAAACTTAGCAAACCATCAGATGTCGTTGGATTCACCAAGATTTGATCATAAAGGTGGTATTCCTTCCCTGTTGAGGAAGCATAACGTAGCACCCTCCCCTTAGGAGTCACACTGGCATGAGAAGAACTACCTAAACCTAAGAGGAGACAAGTACTACTCTTAATAAACACTGAAGGTAGGAGCCATGTGCTAGGGAAGAGGTGGCATCCCAGGATTGGGAAGGGCAGGAGGTAGAGTTATCTGGATGGGCTCTTGTGGGACCCTACTTAACCACAAGGATAGATCTTTAACTCCTTCTGTCAAGATATCTCTCTCTCTCCCTTACCAATGAAGATACAAAATTAATAGCAGTCACTTTGTGACTGTCCAGTAGAACTAGCCAGTTGTTAACCCTTTTGTCCAGTTAGTTACCATTCCTTTGCCTCCATCGGTGATAGGAGACTTAATTACAAATTTGATTGCAGAAAGCCGCGTGGGATTGGTCTAGTTTCAAATCCTTAAGTATGGGAAACTAGAAGTGTTATAACCACACTGGAAACCTTAACGGAATTTCTTTCAAGAGATTCAAACATTGTATATGATATCATTATCCTATTCTTGTTACAAGGGTATATTTCCGATATACATATAGTTAGGTAGAAGTCCTTTTATTATTTCTCAATGGTATAAACTTGTGCGTAAAACCTAAGGAACCGATATTAACAAGGAATTTAGAACTTAATTCCTAATATAGGTGGATATGTGTATTGTATTGGTCTCTATGCAATAGTATAATATTTGGAGAAGTACTAGAAATCGTTGGGAGTCTCTCTTACAAGTTGTTAAGCCAGTCTAGTATATGGTTTTACTCGCCTTACGAATAGATTATCAAGCTTTAATTAGAGTAAAAATTAAAAAATAAAAATTGTGTCAAATTGGAGGTTCATTACATATGGTATCACAGAAAAGTTTACAACATTGGGCCTTGAATAGGGCCACATTAAATTCTTGACATATATTCTACTTATGTAAAACTAATAAAGCTTCATTGTTACAAACAGAAAAACTTTTTCTGTTGTGTTGATTATGGCAGCTCAGGATGATGCAAAAATCATAATGGAAGGAAATCCAAAACAGGGACCTCATGGAGATCCAAGACAGAATACTGACGGAAGCTCTCCTAATGAAGTACTTTAAACAATGAGGAATCTTATTGTTGAGCTGCAGGTTTTTAAAGAAGACAATGAGAAATTGAAGAAAGCACAGCAAGAACAGCAAGAGATAAATGAAATCCTTCTTCACAGTATAGTGACCAAGAAAATCCCAAAGGAGGATAACCATGACAAAGAGGTCAGAAAAAAGGGCCTCCAAGAACTATGGGCCAGAAACAGAAAAAGGAGACAGATCATCTAAAGGAACACCTTCAGTTGAAGACAAAACTAAAATAGACAGAAAAATAAAACAAGTAGACCACCTTGAAGGAGAATTTAAACAGATTAAACCAACTACCATTGATGGAGAATCCAGGACAGGAGAAGAAGCTGAGGCATGGTTGTTAGACATCAAAAAATACTTCTAGATCTATAACTATTCCAGCAACATGAAGGTCAGAATGGCCATCTACAATTTGAAAGGGAAGTCCAACATTTGGTGGCAAGACTTGAAATTGGCCAAGGGCCTAAAGGAGAAACAGTTGGAGTGGTCTAACTTTAAGAAGTATTTCAAGAAGCAGTACCTTTATGAAAGCTATTATGAAAGGAAAACGAAAGAATTTTACGAATTACGACTTGGACAGATGACGATAGAGGACCTTATAAATAAAGTTTTGGAACTACTAAGGTTTGTACCGTACATGCGGGAGGATAAGTTAAAAATCCAACGATTCTTAAGTTGCTTACCACAATCCTATAGAGACAGAATTGAGTTTGACAACCCCAAATCCTTGAGTGAAGTATTCAGGAAAGCACAAATGTGCTACGACCAGTATAAACAACGGGTAGAGTTTCCCAAAGCTTGGAAGGATAAGAAACAAGATCGAATGAACCAGCGGAAGAAGGGATACCAACCAACTCCTTATCGGAATGCAGCAAAACTCTTTTTGAGAAAAGATTTTCACTTCAACCATCCGAATATGCAAGGAAGCAGTAAACCGGTAAATGTGGGGATGGAGAAGTTCGGGGATAGCTCCCGCGAACCACTAAAGTGTTAGGAATGTGGAGAACCTCATCTAAGGATGAATTGTCCACATTTAATTTCAGCAAACAGAGATGTTGTTCATAATTTGCAAGAAGCCTCGACGGTGGGTGACGTGGGCAGAAGCCTACATCGGATAAATGCAGCCACATATGGCCAACAAGATGACCACCAGTCCTCTGTGGTAGAAGTCGAAGTTAAAATAAATAACACTATAATTTATGTTTTAATTGAACCTGGAGCTACGTTAAGTTATATTAATCCTAATGTAGTAGAGTCAAATAAACTTAAGAAACTGAAGCATGAAAAATCGTGGCTGGTACAGCTAGCAACAGGAACTAAAAGGAAAGTAGTTGACTTTATTTCTGATTTTGAGTTCATCTTAGATGGTCAAAGTGTAAGAACAAATATGAACATCCTGCCACTAGGATCTTATGATATGATTATCGGGATGGATTGCTTGGAATAGCACAAAGAAGTACTAGATTGTTATACAAAGATACTTAACTATAAAGACGATTTTGGCATTACTAGAACATCCCAAGGAATATCAAAACCTGTATCACTTAGACAAGTTTCAGAGATGCAACTCAAGAAATGTATGAGAAAGGGATGTCAAGTTTATGCCATCCAAGTAACGAACCTGTTAGAAAAAGAAGATAAGCCAAAGTTAGAAGACTTTGCTGTCCTACATGAATTTAGAGACATGTTTGTGGATGAGATACCAGACTTACCTCCTAGAAGGGAAATAGAATTCTCCATAGACCTACTACCTGGTCCAGCCCTTATAAAAAAAGCACCTTACCGAATGAGTCTACCAGAACTGACAGAATTAAAAATACAATTACAGGAATTGTTGGACAAAGAATATATCAGACCGAGTGTTTCACCATGGGGGGCACCAGTCCTCTTTGTGAAAAATAAAGACGGTACTCTGAGACTTTGTATCGATTATAGACAATTGAATAAAATGAATATTAAGAACAAGTACCCCTTACCTAGGATAAATGACTTGTTTGATCAAGTAGGTGGGGCCAAGACCTTTTCGAAATTGGATTTTTGATCTGGCTATCATCAACTTAGAATAAAGGATGAAGATATAAGCAAAATATATTTTCGAACAAGATATGGACACTACGAATTCGTAGTCATACCTTTCGGACTCACTAACGCACCAGCCACATTTATGTGCCTGATGAACATTATTTTCAGTCAATACTTAGACAAGTTCGTACTAGTATTTATCGATGATATTCTGGTCTATTCTAAAACAGAGGAAGAACATGAAGAACACTTAAGAATAGTTCTGCAAACGTTGAGGAAACACAAAATGTACACCAATTTTGATAAGTGTGACTTGTATCAAAAGAAAATACAATATCTAGGACATGTAATTTCAGCAGAAGGCATTTCCTTAGACCCTGCGAAAATAAAAGCCATCATAGAATGGTCGGTAACTAAGGATGTAGCGGATATACGGTCATTCATGGCAATCACCAGATATTATCACAGATTTATACATGGATTCTCCAAGATATCCTACCCTAGCACGTCATTACAAAAGAAAGGGACCAAGTTTAACTAGTCACAGAAGTGTCAAGACAGTTTTAATAGGCTAAAGGAATTATTGACAACTACACCCATATTGAAGGTAACAAACCCAGATAAAGACATCATTGTATGTGTTGATGCAAGTAAAGAAGGACTAGGTGGTGTCCTAACTCAGGGAGGACATGTGATTTATTACGAGTCCTGGAAATTAGAAGAACATGAGTGAAATTATGTCACTCATGACTTAGAATTGGAAGCGGTAATACACGCCTTAAAAATGTGGCGACACTACATAATGGGCAGAAAATTTCTAATATTGACGGATAATAGCAGTGTGAAATATCTGTTGAGCCAACCAGATCTTAATGCAAGGCAAGAAATATGGCTAGCCTTCTTGAGCGAATTCGAATCGGAGGTTAGACATATCAAGGGACTATTATGATTTGAAAACAAACTTTACATACCAGGTTCAGCAGATTTAAAATTTATAGTCTTGGACGAAGCGCATAAGAAACTATATTCTGGCCATCCAGGATACCAGAAAATGATATCAGCACTTAGAAAACTATTTTACTAGCCTAGTATGAAGGGAGAAATAGCAGAATACTTGGCTAGGTGCCAAGATTTTCAGCAGGTTAAGGCCGAGTACCAACATCCAGCCAGACTATTACAGCCTTTACCAGTACTAGATTGGAAATGGGATACCATATCTCTGGAATTTATAACAGTTTTACCTAAAACTCGGAAATAGAATGATTCTATCATGGTTGTAATCGATAAACTCAGTAAGTCTGCACACTTTATTCCTGTAAAGTCTACTTTTAAAGCTATAAACATTGCTGAAATATTTAAGAAATAAATTTTTAGACTGCATGGAATTCCTAAAATGGTGATTTTAGATAGAGACGTAAAATTCACATCCGCTTTTTAGAAGGAATTGTTTGTAGGGATAAATACTAATTTGAATTCCAGTACGATTTATCACCCACAAACAAATGGATAGACCGAATGGACAAGACAATTGTAGAGGATATGTTCCGCATGTACATAAGAAAAAAACCAAACAAGTGGGAAGACTATCTACACTTGGTAGAATTTGCATATAACAATGGGTACCAAACTTCATCTAAGATAAGCCCTTTCTAGGTACTATACGAATCCAATTAGCTGGGACAATACGGCTGACAGACTCATGGTTGGACCAGAGATGCTCCAAGAAATAGAGAACATGGTAAGGAAGGTACAACAAAATTTAAAAGAAGCACAGGACCGAAAAAAGAACTATGCATATCAGAAAAGAAGACACTTGTAATTTCAAGTGGGAGACCATGTTTATTTGAAGGTCAAAGCCTGAAAAAGTTCATTGAAGTTAGGGAACTATGCCAAGATGGAACCCAGGTTTTGTGGGCCCTTTGAGATACTAGCTTGAATTGGACCCGTAGCATACCAACTTGCACTTCCAGCTAATCTAAGAATTCATAATGTATTTCATATTTCTTTGTTGAAAAAGTATGTTCATGACCCTACTCATACGATTGATTAGAACTTGGTGCAGGTGGAACCCGAAGGCGATTTCCAGGTGGAACCCCTGCTAATTTTGGACCAGAGATAAATAACACTTCGGAATAGAGTCGTCGCTCAGGTAAAGGTGCAATGGAAGCACTTTACTCCTGAGGAGGCCACTTGGGAGTTTGAGGGAGATTTGCAGAAATCTCATCCAATCCTATTCCAAGAAAGGAATGAACACTGAGGACAGTGTTTTA
>JZKD02S1725050.1:541677-551700 GCA_000966675.3 Picea glauca
TGGAAATTCCAAATTTCGAATTTGATAATTGTAATTAATTATTATGACTATTGGGTAGAGATCTTATTTTACCTAACTAACTATTTGACTATGACACTTGTATGAGAACAAAATATTTTATATTGATTGCAGGAGGACAAATGGAACAACCATGTTAAAATCAGTTGACCATGACTCCATGAGTGGAGAACATGTTGGAACTACCTCTAGGCTGATTGTTACAAGTGGAAAATCAATGATTTTCCCATTGGCAGCCCCTAAAAATCAAGGATTTAGAAAGCTATGAAAATTCCCAAGGGGGGGAAAGAAAGACCTAGGAAAAAAGGATTTTTGTTGAATAGCATATGGGAGAAGGCAAGACACTGCCTAGTATGTTGGGGAAAAGAGATTACTGGGTTCTCTTGTTGTTATGAACACTATTGATGGAGTGTGAGGTAAGAGGAACCTGCTGGAACTGAAAGACATTGTTGAGGAGGAGTTTTTTCTTTCCAAGTTTGCCCTCATGGACTCATGGTTAGGCTAGGGGGTGAACTGTCCAAGTGATTTTGGTTGCTCTGTTCTACAGTTCGGAGGAACGTGGTTGTTCCCTTTGTCTTCCCACGAGTTGGTTCAGATATGTTACGCTAACCCTTCTCTGTTTGAATGATTTTATATTTGATGCACTGTACTTGTTAAATCTGAACTGAAATAATTTCCATTTCTTTCTTTTGTTTTAATGATCGTATATTTGATGTAAGGTACTTGTTGTATCTAAAATTAACTATTTCTATCTCTGTGGGATGCAATAGTCACAGGTGCAATGAAATCATTAAAGTCTGTATGTACCCAATAACCTGAGCGAAAATTGTTCGATTATATGAATATGTGCAGTCCATTTTCCTACAGAATAGTTTATAAATCATTTTCTTAAATCATTTCTTGGCAGCCATTTATGATTGAATTAGAACCTGTATGAAAGTAAGGAATTATTTGATATCCTCCTAGAATAATCAAATGGATTTGTATGTTTAAATTCTAGAAATGTCCCCTGAAATAAAACTTTCAGAAGAATCATATATGTATCAATGAACTTGAAAGAATAGACCTATTTATAGGTATACATCTAGCTCTGTAATTAAATCATTTAAGTATAATTATATATGCATCAATGAACTTCAGTGAACTGTTCTACTTACATGTATACATTTGACTCTACAATTAAATTCCTAGGTAGAATTTCCTAGGCAGATTTATCTATATAGTTGAACTTGGATAGAACCAGAACAATGAAGTATAGGGGAATGAACATCACTAAGGGATCTAGTCACCCTAAATCTAATGGTATAATTCTACGAATTTCCTATTACACGAATGAAAGGTTATGTATGTTGGTATCCTACTACAAGAACGTAAATAATGATTTTATAACTGATACAATATCGATGCATGACGCAAATAGAACATATACATATTATATATGCTTGAACGATAACTATTGTCTATATAAAGGTAGGGTATTCCAATTCGATTATGTTGAGATTCTTGCTAAGAGAAACAAAAGTTCTTAAATTTTCATGACTATAGAATTACTACGCTTTCGGGCAAACAATTGTAAGATTGTAAGACATCCTTTTAATTTCTTTATTCTTCACAACTTCCTGGAAACTATTAGGAAATTATAGAGTAAACGCAATCCATTCTGAAGAAGAAATTGTTAGAAGGACAATAATCGACAAACTCCAGAATTTGAAGATGTGAAACCCTCTCTCTTGAATGATCACTTTTGGATAAGCTTGAAAGGCAAGAACTACATTAACGAGAGAATATTCATACAGATAATAATAAAATAAAATAAAAGATGGTTCCTGTAGCTTTCAAATAGAGATTCCTGAGTACATTAAATTGCAGAGGTAACAAATAGAATGATGAGAATAATTTTCTAAAAACATTTCTTTAAACCAACATGTTCCCTTTGATGATAAGTATGGTAGATTAAAGAATTCCCTCTAATAGAAAACTTGGAATTAGTTTTCTCCAATCCTGGTATTTAAATAATAGTTTATTTCCCTACACCATGCATGACTACGCCCACTCCCTTTAATAGAACAATAAAAACAAAAAAATCAGGGTTTAACCCTCAGACATCCGATACAAGAAATTGGAACAGGGGAAAACGTTACTTAATTCAAGAGAAATTTACAAACAGGACCATGACCTCCATGCTTCGGAGTTGAAGAGCTAGTTTGAGAGTCACTACACAGAAATTCGAGTACCTTTTGCACGAAAAATAGTGGTCGATACCTGCACCTTGAGTGGTCACATGCCCTGCAAGTATTTATCATAGAAAAACATTAGTAAAAATACGGAGTAAGACTTTAAAATTAGATTGAGAGGTAAATGGACAACCATAGCTATGTCTAGTAGTAATTAACTTAGGAGTCGAAGCCCCGAAGTCCACCTGTTTCTGCGCCCCTGTTATATGAACGAATCTGGATGAGGGTAGGATGGCCCTGGTACTTCTGGTGGGTACCCTCGCAACAAACAAAGTCCCACCATTAATACAGAGAATCGCATTCATACAATTTCATCACTAATTTACAATTAAATCAATAGCAGTACTACAGGGTCAAACCCAGAAATAATCATGTGAGAACATAAATAACAGTCTGTGATGTATAATAATAGGTTAAAGAAGTAAAGAGTAGCGACTCAAGGATATAATGGGAAACCCCATCTACAACCGGTACCAGAATTAGAATTTACGCAGGTTTCAAACTTTATCGTCGGTAGAAAAAGGGGCCATTAAAGTCAAATAAGGGTTACAGAATGTAAAAGATTTCATTTTAACCAAACCCCATACTCTAGTTTCAAATTTGAGATATGGACACTCTCTGGAAATTTACCAAACCATCGAATGTCGTCGGATTCACCAAGATTTGATCGTAAAGGTGGTATTCCTTCCTTGTTGAGGAAGCATAACGTAGCACCCTCCCCTTCGGAGTCACACTGGCACAAGAAGAACCACCTAACCCTAAGAGGAGATGATTACTACTCTTAATAAACACTGAAGGTATGAGCCATGTGCTAGGGAAGAGGTGGCATCCCAGGATTGGGAAGGGTAGGAGGTAGAGTTATTGGGATGGGTGCTTGCAGGACCCTACTTAACCACAGGGACAGATCTTTAACTCCTTCTGTCAAGATATCTCTCTCTCTCCCTTACCAATGAAGATACGAAATTAATAGCAGTCACTTTGTGACTATCCAGTAGAACTAGTCAGTCGCTAACACTTTTGTCTAGTTAGTTACCATTCCTTCTCCTTCATCGGTGAGACGAGACTTAATTACAAATTTGATTGCAGAAATTCATGTGGGATTGGTCTGGTTTCAAATCCTTAAGTAGGGGAAACTATAAGTGTTATAACCATGCCGGAAACCTTAACAAAATTCCTTTCAAGCGATTCAAACATTGTCAATGATATCATTATCTTGTTCCTGTTACAAGGATATATTTCCGATATACATACAGTTAGGTAGAAGTCCTTTTATTATTTCTCAATGGTATAAACTTGTGCGTAAAACCTAAGGAACCAATATTAACAAGGAATTTAGAACTTAATTCCTAATATAGGTGGATATGCGTATTGTATTGGTGTCTATGCAATAGTATAAGATTTGGAGAAGTACAAGAAATCATTGGGAGTCTCTCTTACAAGTTTTTAAGCCAGTCTGGTATATGGTTTTACTCTCCTTACGAATAGATTATCAAGCTTTAATTAGAGTAAAAATTAAAAAAAAAAAAAAAAAATTGTGTCAAATTGGAGGTTCATTACAAGAGGCAATGACTTCTATATTGGGGATAGAAAAAATGAAGAAACTAGAAGGTATGGACTTGTCCGTGCTTGCCAAATATGTGGAAAAACAATCTACAAAGGCACTGAAACAATCTAACCAAACCAACCCTCTCAAAGAGAATCGATTGATTCCCCATCAATTCTTGGATCGTGCAAAAGATCAAGGAGAAATTCAATCTCAATAACCTCTAAGAATGTGGAACAGGGAGTAGATACATCCAATGTACCAGCCACTCCTGGGTCACATATTTCTTCCACCACCAATACATGTTATGCATCTTGCCTTGGTACATACAAAACCAAGGTAGAATATGATGTTGTTTCAGGGAATATCAGAATGACAGATTTTGGGAAAGTGTTCATGCATAGGTTGAAGGAATCATGCCTACAAAGCTTCAAAGAGTATCTACATCTTCCATTCTTGAAGATACCCTTCCACCTTCAAAAAGAAGTCATCAATGACATGGAGACTGAATTTGGGACATGTTGGTCAGTAAAGCAGATAAAAAAAACAAATGACTCAAAATTGTAAGATATTTCGTTGCAACCAAACGAAAATGATAAAAATTTCCTCTCGATCAAAGGAACAAAACAAGGTCAATTGATATAAGTGTGAAAGTATGGAAAGAGATCGTGAAATCATATGATAGAGTGGATGCCCGGAGGAAGTCCAGTGAGGAGAGCATACATGTATTTGAATTTTTGACACTAGATTATTTCAAATTCATTAAACGATTTTTATATTTTACTGGTGCATAATCTAAATTGAATTAGTGTATGTTCCAGGACAAGGCCTCGAAGGCCAGGATTTCCAAATTTCGTGCCACACATCATAGTGGCCAACAGGATTAGAAGCCTTAATATGCAAGTTTGTAAGTCTTGGGAATATCTAAAATGATATATTTTTTAAATTGTTACAAAAAAGTAAATTATTGCATATTAATTACTTTAACTAGTCCATCTTCCATGTTTTGACACAAGCAACAGTGTGGCCATTATCCTTCACTATATGAATTCGAGATGATACAGGAAAAAAAGTGGTCTGATTTTGTTATCTGGATGGAGAATAGGGTATAATTAGTTGACTTTCAATAACTTAGTTGGATATTGTTATGTTAATATGTCAAATTTTGTTTCTTGTGTTTAGTTGTTTACTTATGTGTAGCTTGAGTCAGAAGGCTGTAGTGCAACTATACAATTTTTTTTGGCCCCTTTTCTCTCTTTCTCTTATAGAGTCTTAGAAGAATGGCATGGTCAAATAAAATAAACATTTGTATTGATCATTTTTTCCCTTCACAAGCATATTTATCCTAATAGGGTTGGAATGGCTTGATAATAACAAGAACTAGAGATCTCTAACTCAAATCCCCTATCATATTCTCACATTCATCCTTCTTATTTGTTGGTGGGGTAAATATAGAATCTACCTCTCCATTTTAAGCAAATGGTGTATTTGGAGTGGATCTCATCCATAGGCCTTTAGGTATTTTATCAATAATTGGTATCTCATATGGACCTTGTGCATATTTTCCCATATCTTTGATGTCCTTGAAACCCATGGTTTGGATCATGGTAAAGAGTTGTTGTTAGGTTTAGATTTCTCATGTCTTATAAAAATCATATTCATCCTCATCATTATCATGTACCTCATCATGATTTTAACCCCCTTCTACTCATCTAAAAGGAGGCATGTTTCCAAGTACACCGTGCCTTGGATCCACAAAACACTAGTTATGTTGGGCTCCTGGCACCGGATTCCAGCTAGGGGGGGCCATCTCCTATGATTATGTCGCGCAGAAAAGTGTTTCTTAGAGGATCTTCAAAACTAGGGTTTATCTCAATGAGGCACAATCCAAATCTAGCACAAAGGGTAAACTTTCAAAGCCACTGTGTCGAGAAATTGTGGGATCCATGGTTGTGTGGGTGTTGGTCATCACACCTTCGGGAGCTTACGGAACTCAGTTATGTCGCCCGGTTGTGATTTTGTTCCCACGGACCATATTCTCATTATGTCCCCGAATGGATTCAGGAGGAGAGTTGAAACTTGCCATAGCAACCAAATCATGCCTCAGATCGACGAAACGCCAGTTATGTTGGACTCCTGACACTGGATTCCAGCTAGGCGAACCCCTTTCCTGTGATTTCATCACCCATAAAAGTGTTTGTTAGAGGATCTCCAGAACTAGGTTTTAGTTGAGTGAGGCACAATGAAAATCTAACACAGGGCGTCAACCTTCAAAGCCCCTATGTTGGGAAATTGTGGGAACCATGGTCATGTGGGAATTGGTCATACACACCTTTTGGACCTTAGGGAACTTAGTTATGTCACCCGGTTGTGATTTTGTGCCCCTAGACAAAATTGTCATTGTGTACATGAATGGATTCAGTAGGTGAGTTGCAACCCACTATAGCAACCAAACCGTGCCTCGGATCGACGAAACACCAATTATGTTGGACTCTTGACAACGGATTCCAACTAGGTGGACCCCTCTCCTATGATTATGTCACCCATAAAAGTGCTTGTTAGAGGATCTATAGAACTAGGGTTTAGCTCAGTGAAGCACAATGCAGATCCGACACAGGGGGTAAAATTTCAAAGCCCCTGTGTCGGGAAATTGTGGGCACTATGGTCATGTGGGTGTTGGTTATACACACATTCGGGAGATTACAGAACTCATCTGCATCGCCCGATTGTGATTTTATGCCCCCAGACCAAATTTTCATTGTGTCCCTGAATGGATTCAGGAGGCTAGTTGAAACTTGCCATAGCACCCAAACCATGCCTCAGATCGACGAAAAAATAGTTATTTTGGACTCCTGGATCTGGATTCCAGCTAGGGGTACCCCTCTCCTATGATTCCATCGCCCAGAAAAGTGTTTGTTAGAGGATCTATGGAACTAGGGTTTAGCTCAGTGAGGCAGAATGCAAATCTGACACAGGGGGTCAACTTTCAAAGCCCCTATGTTAGGATATTATGGGCACTGTGTTTGAGTGGGAGTTTTTTATACACACCTTACGGATCTTATGAAACTCAGTTACGTCACTCGTTTGTGATTTTGTGACCCCAAACCAAATTGTCATTGTGTCCTTGAATGGCTTCAAGAGGCGAGTTGCAACTCATCATAGCACCCAAATCGTTTCTTCGGATCGATGAAACGACAATTATGTTGGACTCCTGGAACTAGATTCCAGCTAGGGGGACCCCTCTCCTATGATTTTGTTTCCCATAAAGGTGATTGTTAGAGGATCTCCATAACTAGGGTTTAGCTCAGTAAGGCATAATGCAAATTTGACAGAGGGGATCAACCTTCAAATCCCATGTGTCGAGAGATTGTGGGCACCTTGGTCGTGTGGGCGTTGGTTATACATACCTTCTGGATCTTACGGAACTCATTTACATCACCCGGTTGTGATTTTGTGCTCCTGGATCAAATTGTCATTGTGTCCCTGAATAACTTCAAGAGGCTAGTTGCAACTCGCCATAGAACCCAAACTGTGTCTTGAATCAATTAAACGTTATTTAAGTTGGACTCATGGCACCAGATTCCAGCTAGGAGGACCCCTCTCTTGTGATTTTGTCACCCGAAAAATTGTTTGTTAGAGGATCTCCAGAACTAGGGTTAATTAGCTCAGTGAGGCAAAATGAAAATCTGGCATAGGTGGTAAAATTTCAAAGCCGATGTGTCGGGATATTGTGGGAACCATGGTTGTGTGGGAGTTGGTCATGCACACCTTCCAGAGTTTACAGAACTCAGTTGCATCACTTGGTTGTGATTTTGTGCCCCTGGACCAAATTGTCATTGTGTCCCTAAATGAATTCAGGAGGCTAGATGCAACTCTCCATAGCACCCAAACCGTTCATTGGATCGATGAAAGCCTAGTTATGTTGGACTCCTGGCACCAAATTCTCACTAGGGGGGGGGCTCGCCTATGTTTCCATCACCGAGAAAAGTGTTTGTTAGAGGATCTATGGAACTAGGGTTTAGCTCGGTGAGACACAATGCAAATCTGACACAGGGGGTAAACATTCAAATCCCCTGTGACGGGCCATTATGGGAATCGTTTTCATGTGGGAGTTGGTCATACACACCTTTTGGATCTTACGGAACTCAGTTACGTTGCCTGATTGTGATTTTGTGCCCCCGGACCAAATTCTCATTGTGTCCATGAATGACTTCAGTAGGCTAGTTGAAAATCGCCATAGCACCCAAAATGTGCCTCAGATCGATGAAACGCCAGTTATGTTGGACTCCTGGCACTGGATTCAAGCTAGGGGTACCCCTCTCCTGTGATTTCTTCACCCAGAAAAGTGTTTGTTAGAGGATCTACGGACCTAGGATTTACCTCAATGAGGCACAATGTAAATACGACAGAGGGGGTCAACTTTCAAAGAATTTGTGTCGAGCGATTTTGGGCATCGTAATCATGTGGTCATTGTTCATACACACCTTCCGGAGCTTAACTTAGTTATGTCAACCAGTTTTGATTTTTTTCCCCCAGACCAAATTGTCATTGTGTCCCTAAATGACTTCATGAGGTTAGTTGTAACTCACCATAGCACCCAAATTGCGCATCGGATCGAGGAAACGCCCATTCTGTTGGAATATTGGCACCATATTCCAGCTAGGGGGACCCCTCTCCTATGATTCCATCGCCCATAAATGTATTTGTTAGAGGATCTCTAGAACTAGGGTTTAGCTCGGTGAGGCACAATAAAAATCTAACATAGGGGATCAACTTTCAAATCTCCTGTGGCAGGCAATTGTGGGCACCGTGGTCATGTGGGAATTGGTCATACACACCTTACAGAGCTTACAAAACTCAGTTATGTTTCCAAGTTATTATTTTGTGCCCCCATACCAAAGTGTCATTATGTCCCTGAATGGCTTCAAGAGGCAAGTTGCAACTCACTATAGCACCCAAATCGTGCCTCGGATCGACGAAATGCTAGTTTTTTTGGACTCTTGGAACCAAATAGGGAGACCCCTCTCCTATGATTTCGTCACCCAAAAAATTGGTTGTTAAAGGGTCTCCAGAACTAGGGTTTAGCTCAGTGAGGCACAATGCAAATCCGACACAGGGATTCAACCTTTAAATCGCATGTGTCGGGCGATTGTGGGCGTTGTGGTCATGTGGGAATTGGTCATGCACACCTTCCTGAGCTTACGAAACTTAGTTACGTCTCCCAATTTTGATTTTGTGCCCCCGGATCAAATTGTCATTGTCTCCCTGAATGGCTTCAGGAGGCAAGTTGCAACTCGCCATAGCACCCAATCCATGCCTCAGATCGATGAAATGTCAGTTATGTTGGACTCCTGGTACCATATTCCAGCTAGGGGGACCCCTCTCTTGTGATTCTCTTGCACATAAATGTGTTTGTTAGAGGATCTTCGAAACTAGGGTTTAGCTCAATGAGGCATAATGCAAATCCGGCACATGGGTCAACTTTCAAAGCCCCTGTTTCAGGAGATTGTGGGCACTGTGGTCCTGTGGGCATTGGTCATACAAACCTTCTGGAGCACTGTGGACAATTATATTATGCTCTCTTTATTTTTGATGCTTTGATGGAGTACTAGATACTAGTTTTCAAATTTTTGATGTGGTGGCATACAACAAACTCTAGATTATGTACAGATCTTTGTTAGGCTCTTGCTTGTCTATGGCATAAGCAAGGCAGTTTTTCTTCATGAATTCCAAATCTATCCTTTTGCAACAGGATAAAAACTTAAATGCGCAGAGACATGCATTATTCAGATTGTAAATTTTATTTCTCCTAGAAGTAAAATTTAAGTTTTTTTCTTGGGAAAAAAACTATTTTTTATCATAAATAATTTTAAATATATTAATAGTGTACAAAATATATTTTTCTTTTAATAAAATGGTATTGAAAATAATATTATTTTAAATTATTTTATAAATAAATATTTTATTATAATTATTATATAGGATAGTACAATATTACTTGTAATAGTATCTTTATTTAATAAGATAATATTATAATTAATATATTTTATTATATTTCCCCAAGGTGGAGGGAAGTGGGTGATGGAGTGTGTTTTTAAGTCACTATGTTATGTGAAGTCATCTGTTGAAATCGTGACTTACGTGGACACATTTCCAGGTTATTATCCTAGAAATATTGTCACATGAGTAAATGTCTTACTAGTTATCTCTCTCTCTCTCTCTCTCTCT
>JZKD02S1725050.1:551737-586691 GCA_000966675.3 Picea glauca
ACACACACAAACACATTCTCAGTGGACCTAATGATTAAGAACATGTTTTTCCTCCTAAAAGATCACAAGTTCAAATCCAAAAGGAGGTAAAGTATATATACCTTCGCAAGACTTTAAAAATAAATTATATATAATTAACATATTTTTATACAATTTAAAACCTTATCAATTGAAATGCTCATCAGTGAATTATGTGAAATTGGTCATTCAATAAGTAGCACTCTCAAAGCAATGTGGCTTTGGTTTCTCCTTCGACATTATGCCTCTCTTCGGGTATATACACGAACAATACCCTTGAATTTAGTGATACTCAAACCATTCCTGTATGATTTATCAAAATTACGAAAAGATGAAAGTAAACCCTAAATCTTTTTATCTCATGTGCTTTTCTCATACGAATTAGTTTTTTGTTTCTTCCTAGTAGCGGTATGCTAGGAATGAAGGGTTGTGTTTAAGGTTTGTTTGTAGCAGTGGTACGTTGGGTATGAATTTTTTTTTGTTCCAAACTCTCATAAATCTGTAGTATATTTCCTAGGTAGTAATTAGTAATTGAACCAAATTATATAAACATGTAGTCCAAACACCATAGCTAAAAACATATAGTCCAAACACCATAGCTAGACATGCTTTACACATGGAAACGAGGGATAATATTTATCTTACAATTGTCAAGGATTGTAATGGTTACGCATGTTGTATCCATGTACATTTGATTGAACTCCACTAGCCAATTTTTATAACTTAGTCACAAAATTTTAATTTTATAAACTCGAACTTGAATATATCGATTGTTATATGGGTATCTAAATTTTAGTCCAACTTTTACCTTTTTTAAAATAGGAAGGGAAATTTGTTTAGTGTCTAGTTTGTCTAGTTTCTAGTGACGAAAAATTGAAGGCAATTATGTATGACTTAGAATGCTATTTGCGTTCATAGACACGTTATGATTATAGAAACATCTTACTATAATTATTTTTTTAGTGAGGAAAAATTGAATCCAATTATGTATAACTTAGAATGTTATTTGTGTTCATAGACATGCTATTAGTCCCTGCCCTTTGGGTTGGATGGACTATAGTAAACGGTTTGGAATTTTTCTATTAGTTTTACATGAAAATCAATGCACCAAGAGGTATTTTAACTAAAGTTTTGAGTGCTTTATAAAATTTACCATATCATATTTGATTTTTTATCCAAACTTTCCACTTTGATGTCTTATTTGGCCTCTTCTCGAGGCACAAGCACAAGGAGAAGATATGCAAAGTATTTGGTTTGAAACTTGGTAAATGATGACTAAGTTAAGGCATGCATGCTTTGAGGTGAACTAATGTTATATCGAGTGATAGCATTAGTTCATTAACATTTAATGTTTTCTCTAGTCACTATAATGTTTCCTCTAGTCACTCACCTTTGTTCTTGAGTAGCAATACCTATCACACCATACCATGCAATACCATCAATGGAGACACAAGTCCTCATGACCATGCAATACCATCAATGGAGACACGAGTCCTCATGAATAATGGGTTTATAAGGCCAATAAGTAAGTATGAATCCCTTGAAAAAAAACCCAGGTTACCTAGAGTTGCAACAACTCTACTCATTTTTGGAATGGATGGAGCTAACCAAATGGTAGACATACGAACCTGATCAGAAGAAGGTGGTACCTACAAATCAAGGGAATCTATCTTAGTGCATCACTCGACTAGTTTATCCAGAGACAACGGCTCGATCCCTTCCATCCATCCTATCATTTAGTGTGGAGCAGGTAGTAACCATGACACGCCCAGGTTCATGTTCTCTTGTTCTTTGAGCTATTGTATTTTCTACAGTTTGTTAAATATGATATTTCAATGTGAATAATAAAAAAATTATTGATGTCCATCTAATTTTGTGTAGGAGAAACATAGAAAGGATGGTAGTTAAGTATTACCTGAATGGACACACAGCGTGAGAGGTGCGTTCCTGCACTTGCAAAGAAAAATATTCTAAACTTACTTATTTGTCATTCCCAGATGCCTCATATATTTCATGGGGACACGAGGCTTTACCTCCCCAGAACCCGACCCTGCTGCAGATCCACCCATTGCACAGTATGGGTGCCTAAAGGACATCCTGCAAACTCTACTATATTCTCCAATGAATATTCAAACTTGAGGCTTGCATCCAACCACCGCAAGCAGTCCTCCTAGGCAATGTCCGACGCCTTTCCCCAGATATTCATATTTCCATGATTGATTCCCTTGTCATCGAAAACGGTTGGAGGGAGTAACGGACCTATGCTCCACACGAGCCTTCCTGTTAGGGTTCTAATGTGATCTATCCCTATGGAATCGAACTTGTAAAACGTATTAATAATAATTCCCCTACCCTCCATGCTCTATTTAATCTCTTCCCTGAGAGTCTGAGGTCAAAGCTCAGCTAGGGAATAGAAAAATACTCATCGTCTCCCTCCACACCATTTTGTGGTGTGTAGGTAAGCATAGAGTGCATGACAGATATAGATAATTCCCCGTATGTGTGGTAAACCATTGTGGGGATCCCGAACTTGGCGCCAAAGATGTGAACCCACCCTGTAAACACCTCACGGATTATGCATACTAGAGGCAGAAAGGAATTGGAAGTTGCATCGGTATTTTGATCAGTATTATTCATCTGCATCTGTTGATCCAACCATTGCTCCAATGACCCAACCAGCTTGTGCGAAAAACTAAAGAGTATATGTGAGACATCTAAGGGAAGGTTGTTAGAGGTATCAATTCCTGGGGGCACCCCATAGAGAGGAGGAAAGGGCAACGACACTAACTGAATATCCATATTCAAACCCAGCTCATGCCCGCAACCACATTCTGTAAGTTATTAAGTTGGAGAAGTACTATAATCAAACCATTGTTTCCGCGACGAGATGCTACATGCACTGTATCTTTTAGGTATTGACCTATTGTTGTAAGAGGATGTATTGTTGTTGCTTCAACTGGATTTTACCTTGGCACTAGATCTCAGTATAGTCATGGATATCTACCACGACGACACGACTATTTGGGCCAGTGGAAACAACTGTCAAAGAATGTAGTTAGTGGAAACAACTGTCAAAGAATGTAGTAAGTGGAAACAACTGTCAAAGAAAGTAAGCATCGTGACGAATGAGGGAGTACATCGTTGTCCTTGGAATTATTATAGGTTTGAAACTTACCTTTTTGGGTATACCTTACCATCTCCAAATCTTATAACTGATTTCACTCGACACTCGACATTGGGTTCATTATTTTCATTTGTTTATTTTCCTAAGGCCTCAAAAAGTTCAAATGCTTTGATACCTTTTCAAAGCCACCATCAGATTGGCATAATTGAATGTCACGAAATGTGGAAAATTCCTAGGTATTTTTGTTTGTTTTTTGCAATTTTTTAAATCTTTTTCAAAAGAAATTTAATATAATTTTTTGTCAATCCCAACCTGTTGTTCCCTAGAAATTTGGGAAGTTTTCCGCCATTCCAGACATTCGTTATTTTGTTCCAGAAACTCATGCAACTTATCTCAAACTCAAACCCATAATTCTATGATGGCATGCCTAAACATTCCAAAGTGAATCTTCTATCACCAAAAGTAGGCCCTATATACTACCCAGACAAGTCTGGTGACAAAGTCCCAAACACAAATTCAGCCTCCATGTCGCAATCCCCCAAGGTTGTGAAACCTGTAGAGACACAAGTGTCCGTAAATGCTAATCCAAGTGAAACTCAATCATAGGTTATACTTTTACAATAGAGCCACGATGAAAATCCACGAGACTAAGATAACACATTAATTTGTATAAGTGCAAAACTAGTGCAATTCAAATGCAAATTACTTTAGTGTTAGAGTAACAACCTCAAATCAACTTTGGGCCTATTGCCCACCGTGAGTTTAATCACCAGTAGAAACACATTCTAAAAATATTGTGCGGAATAATAATTATAAGCAAATGCAGAACACAATCAATCCTTTTTCTCTTCTTCTAAGAAATAATTTTTTTCCTGAGACATGGCTCACGCAGAATGTTAGTTGGATATATTTTATTCTGGAGCTTCTCTAATTGAATTGATACTTAAAAAGAAATATAAAATGTGTTATCATATAGATGCTTTAATTTGAGTTTCTTATTTATAGTCGCCTTAAATTAATCTTATGCAAAGCCACTTTCATTGTATAATCCACAATTGTTGACATCAATGGATCAATGGCTTCTGATGAATTGTTTTTCTCCCCTTAATCTGCCATGTTTAACTTCCAAAATGTGATATTCATTCAACCAGCCAAAAGGAAAACAAATCAAGTTGGGGACAACTTTAAGAGACAGTAAAAAATTCCAATCTAATGTCTTATCTTACCAACTTCTAAGAAGTATTTTAAATCTTCTAATGCCATACATCTTTTTTCCGGTGCAATAAAATGAAAAAAACTAAAGACATCACAAGCATCGTTCCTTCATCATTGACACTTTATTCATTATTTAAATCCTATGTTTTTTGTAAGTAAAGTTCAAAGCATATTGTTAATAACGTTTTCCAGAAACATTATGCTCGGGCTCTTTGAAACTTCTACATACAATCCAAAAACCAAGTGCAAATGGGTCGTTCAACTAATGGACACTCGCTTCCTCCCTCTTCCATATAAAATACAAAATAACAAAAAGCAGGGGCAAGGACTTGTTTCATTACAACCCATCTTGTTAGTCCCTGCCCTTCGGGCTGGAGGGACTATAGTAAATGGTTTGGAATTCTTCTATTATTTCTACACGAAAAACCAACATTCCGAGAGGCATTTTAACCAAAGTTTCGAGTGCTTTATACAATTTACCATATCATATTTGATTTTTTATCCAATATTTCCACTTTGAAGTCTTATTTGGCCTCTTACCAAGGCACAAGGAGAATATATGCAAAGTATTTGGTTTGAAACATGGTAAATGATGACTAAGTTAAGGAATGCATGCTTTGAGGCGAACTAATGCTATCTCGAGTGATAGCATTAGTTCATTAACATTTAATGTTTCCACTAGTCACTCGCCTTTGTTCTTGAGTAGCATTACCTGTCACACCATGCAATACCTATCACACCATACCATGCAATACCTGTCACACCATACCATGCAATACCATCAATGGAGACACAAGTCCTCATGAATAATGGGTTGATAAGGCCAATAAATAAGTATGAATCCCTTGAAAAAAAAAACTGGTTACCTAGAGCTGCAACCACTCGACTCATTTGCATAATGGCAGGAGGTAACCAACAGGTAGCCATTTGAACCTTATCATAAGAAGGTGGTACGTGGGAAGCAAGGGAAACTAGCTTAGCGCATCACATGACTAGTTGATCCAGGACCAACGGCTCGATCCCTTCCATCCATCCTATCATTCAGTGTGGAGCAGGAAGTAACCATGATGCACCCAGGTTCACGTTCTCTTGTTCTCTGAGCTATTGTATTTTCTATGGTTTGTTAAATATGAGATTTCAATGTGAATAATAAAAAAAATATTGATGTCCATCTAATTTTGTGTAGGAGAAACATAGAAAGGATGGTAGTGAAGTATTACCTGAATAGACACAAACCATATTGAATGGACACACAGTGTGAGAGGTGTGCTCCTACACTTGCAAAGAACAATATTTTGAACTTACTTATTTGTCATTCTCATTTGCCTCATATATTTTATGGGGACATGAGGATTTACCTCCCCAGAACCTGAGCTTGTTGCAGATCCACCCTTTTCACATTATGGGTTCCTAAAGGACATCCTACAAACTCTACTCTGCTCTCCATTGAAGATTCGAACCTGAGGCTCACATCCAACCACCGCAAGCAGTCCTCCTCGGAAATGTCTGATACCTTTCCCCAACTATTCATATTTCTATGATTGATTCCCTTGTCATTGAAAATGGTTGGAGGGAGTAACAGACCTATGCTCCAAATAGGTCTTCCCGTTAGGGTTCTAATATGCTCAATCCCTATGAAATTGAACTCGTAAAATGTATTAATAATAATGCCCCTTCCCTCCATGCTCCGGTTAATCTCTTCCCTGAGGAATCCCTGAAAGGGATCCGAATCCAGATCTCGCATCATCACAGGAAGATCTTATTTTCACAGTCTGAGGTTGAAGCTCAGCCAGGGAATCACAAAATACTCATCATCTCCCTCCATGCAATTTTGCGGTGTGTAGGTAAGCACAGATTGAATGCCATATATAGCGAATGCCCCGCATGTGTGGTAAACCACTGTGGGGATCCTAACCTTGGCGCTAGAGCTGTGAACCCACCCCATAAACGTGTCATTGATTATGCATACTAGAGGCAGAAAGGAATTGGAATCCCCATCGGTATTTTGATCAGTATTATTCATCTGCATCTGGTGATCCATCCATTTATCCAATGGCCTGGCCAGCTTGTGCGACAAACTAAAGAGTCTATGTGAGACATCTAAGGGAAGGTTTTCTGGGGTATTGATTCTTGGGGGAACCCCGTCAAGGGGAGGCAAGGAAAAGGAAACTAACTAAATATCTAGATTCAAACTCAGCTCATGCCCGCGGCCACATTCTGCAAGTTATTAAGTTGGAGAAGTACTATAATCAAACCAGTGTTTCTGCAACGAGATGCAATAGGCAACGTATCTTTTAGGTCTCAACCTATTGTTGAAGGAGGATCTATTGTTGTTGCTTCAACTAGATTTTACCTTGGCATAGGATCTCGGTCTAGTCTTGGATCTCTACCATGACGACACGACTATTTTGGCCAATGGAAACAACTGTCAAAGAATGTAGTGAGTGGAAACAACTATCAAATAATGTAAGCGTCATGGCGATCATGGTAGTATGTCGTTGTCTTTGGAATTATTATAAGTTTGAAACTTACCTTTTTGGGTATACCTTACCTTCTCCAAATCTTATAACTGATTTCATTCCACGCTCGACATTGGGTTCATTATTTTCATTTTTTTATTTTCCTAAGGCCTCCAAAATTTTAAATTCTTTGTTACCTTTTCAAAGCCACCATTAGATTGACATAATTGAATGTCACGAAATGTGGCAAATTCCTAGGTATTTTTGTTTGTTTTTTTGAATTTTTTAATCTTTTCCAAAGAAATTTAATTTATTTTTTTGTCAATCCTAACCTACAATTCCTTGTAAATTTGGGGAAGCTTTCGGTCATTCCAGACATTCGTTCTTTTGTTCCAGAAACTCATGCAACTTAGCTCAAACCCATAAGTCTATGATGGCAGGCCTAAACATTCCAAAATGAATCTTCAATCACCAAAGGAGTAGGCCTCATATACTACACAGGAAAGTCTGGTGACAAAGTCCCAAACACAAATTTAGCCTCCAAGTCGCAATCCCCCAAGGTTGTGAAACCTGTAGAGACACAGGTGTCCTTAAATGTTAATCCAAGTGAAACTCAGTCATAGGTTATACTTTGACAATAGAGCCATGATGAAAATTTGCGAGACTAAGATAACACATCAATTGGTATAAGTGCAAAACTGGTGCAATTCAAATGTAGATTACTTTAGTGTTAGAGTAATAACCTCATATCAACTTTGGGCCTAGAGGCCACCGTGAGTTTAATCACCAGTAGAAACACATGCTAAGCATATTGTGGGGAATAATAATTACAAGAAAATGTAGAACACAATCAATCCTTTTTCTCTTCTTCTAAGAAAGAGTTTTTTTCTGAGACATGGCTCACGCAAAATGTTTGTTGGATATATTTTATGTTTTTCTGGAGCTTTCTCTAACTGAATTGATACTTAAAAGTAAATATAAAATTGTATATCATATAGATGCTTGAATTTGAGTTTCTTCTTTATAACCGCCTTAAATTAATCTTTTGCAAAGCCACTTTCATTGTATAAGCCACCATTGTCGACATCAATGGATGGGTGGCTTCTGATGAATTGGTTTGCTCCCCTTAATCTACCATGTTTAACTTCCAAAATGTGATATTCATTCAACCAGCCAAAAGGAAAACAAATCAAGCTGGGGACAAGTTTAAGAGACAGTAAAAACTGCCATATATAATGTCTTATCTTATCAACTTCCAAGAAGTATTTGAAATCTTCTAATGTCATACATCTTTTTTCCGGTGCAACAACATGAAAAAAAACTAAAGACATCATAAGCATCATGCCTTCGTCATTAACACTGTCTTCACTGTTTATATTCTCTATTTTTTATAAGTAAAGTTCAAAGCATATTGTTGATAATGTCTTCCAGAAGCATTATGCTAGGGCTCTTTGAAACTTCTACACACAATCCACAAAGCAAGTACAAATGGGTCGTTCAACTAATGGACACTCGCTTCCTCCCTCTTCCATACAAAATACAAAAAGGTAGGGACAGGGACTTGTTGCCTCGCAACCCATCTTATTATCATAGAAACATCTTACTATAATTAGATTTGAGTTTTTGAGGTTGTTAATAGCAAGTATCAAATGTTTACACTTCGTTGAACATTAAATTATTAAATATTATTTTTTACAGCTTGTTATTATAGAAACATCTTACTATAATTAGATTTGCATTTTTGAGGTTGTTAATGGCGAGTATCAAATGTTTACACTTCGTTGAACATTAAATTATTAATGGTTATTTTTTATAAAAACAATCCTTGGTTGAAATCATCCATGTAATACATCGATATAATAAAAAAGAAGTCCCTTGAAATATAGATAAGATATATAGGATAGGAAAAATATATATAGATAAAATATATAGGATGGGACAAAACCCTACGTGTGGAAGAAATTAGCCCTTGCATAAGCCAATAGCGTAAGAATTATACTTATTCGAATTTTAAATTTAAAACTTATAAAATTATAATGGAAGGACGGTTGAAAATTAAGAAAGAATGTGATATACCTCATGAAATATTATAGTGAAAATATGTTAAATAGTGATTCGAATGGTAGTGTGGGAATATGTTAAACGTGATTTAAACCGAGACTTAAATCTATGTTTTAAAAATGTATATCATAAATTGTATGATCCTCCTCTCTATCTAATACATGTACCATCTTTTTAAAATTTCAAAATACAACTATCATTAAGTAGTACTTTCCATGTGTTATTTTAATTAAATATTTAACATTTGATTTATTGTTCTAAACAAAAACACATATAAAAGTTTGATATAAACTATATAGATTTATAACCTTTGCTTAAAAAAAAAAAGGAAATAAACATTAAATTGAAACATTATTTCCAAGAAACTTAGGAAAAAACCTCAAAAACACATCTAAAATTTTAATATACACTATATAGATTTATAACATTTGCTAAAAAAAAAAAAAAAAAAATTAGGAAATAAACATACTAAATTGAAACATTATCTCAAAAAACTTAGGAAAAAACCTCGAATAACCTAAAAAAAAAAATTTTTTTACCATACTTCAAATATAATTATCTTTAGAATTCCCAATTTTAAATTGTATAATTCCCATCTTTGAACTCTTTAGAGTTCACTATTCCCCAATTATGTGGTAGCCCATATTATCACTAGAATCTTATTGGTCTACCAACACGAGGACTAAACTATTTTCAAACTAAAAAGACCAAAAGAACTATGAATTTCAAATTCAAAAATGTGTATAAATATCTATAGAGTCAAAAATGGGATTTTAACATAGTGAATATTATTTTTCAAAAGTGTGAATTCAAAACATAGGAAAAATCAATTTTAACTTTAATTAGCATATCGGTTTAGGATCAAATTAGTTCAAATTTAATTTTAATTGATTCCAAAATACATATTTTTCATATTGCAAAAGAGACCACCAAAGGAATACAAAATTTAAAAAAAAAAACTAGCATCTTGTCTTTGGAAGAAAACATCATGGATAAAAGTTTGAAAGTTAGCCCAAAATAACTTATTTTCTCATCATATAACAACGGTTTCACAAGTTTGAGCTTTGGTCATTCAAGCATAAAATTATTCTATAATGTGATACATAGTTCATGGTTATTTCAAAATGCATGGTGTATCGTCTCCATTTTTAATTCCTATATTAGTGTTGTATAATATAAATATGGTAGTATAGTCACAAACTCATTGATGTAATATGTAAAAATTGTATATTGAAAATAATAAAATAAAATGCATCACGAGTTGCAGATGGACACAAACATAGTTATCGGGGATAAATTTCAATAAGAGAGGGAAATATTCATGTCTATTAATCTCAAGCCACCTTTGTAAAATTATTTTGTATGAATCTTCTATTTTCCTTTTGAGTGAATCAAATTCCTAATCATTGAATACATCTAAGAAGGTTGGAGGGAAAAGTCTGGTCACATAGTTATTAAGATGATGGGTTGGGTATAATCAACATTGGGGAATCTGAGAGTCCACATGTATGGGTAAAAGGAAATTAGAATGAGTATTGTAGGAAGTTTTTATGAGTAGTTTTTAGGAAAACAAGAGTGTGTTGAGAGCTAGATCTTGAATATAGCCATAGTGGGTTTTGTGCGCAGCTTATTGGAGCTATAATTTCATGAAGAAGAAGGTTGTTTTTCCAAATGAAAAATCGCTCAAGAATATATTTAAATCATATTTTTTTTTACATCTCCAACAAATGTAAGTAGGACTGATAAAAAAACATGTCATTCAACAATAACTCCATACAATAAAAATGGTCTTCATCCATATCATGTTGAGCTGCTGAAATGTATCATCTTTGCCCAGCCTAAAAAATAAAGGAGTATTCCTTTTCATGTCAAACTTGACTTCCACTGAAAGACATACAGTCCACTCAGAACAGAGTCAAGAATTAGAAAATGTTTATATGGTTGGTTGGACCCTCGCTTTCACCATCCCAAGTAAAATAGATCAGTTTACCTTTGGGAGAGTGAACTGCTCTCTTAGAAAGCTTGTCAACATCCTGATTGGATTCCCTGTAAATATGCTTGAAATTAATGCATTGGAATACTTCCAAAAGTTCTCTTATCCTCATCTTCCATCCTTCGATATTGATCGCTTGCAAATTACCTTTTTTATTAAGCCAGACGATGATTACTTTGGAGTCCTCCATGACCTGCAGATGATGAATATTTAGTAGACTCGCAATCCAAAGTGACACCCATGCTCCCATCAATTCAGCCTTTGTGTTGGTTCTTGCACCACAACTAAAGAACCATTTGTAATCTGGAGCCTCAATACATTTCATTTTCCCTCCTACCCCACATCCCAAGCCCCCTACCTCCGCTACCCCGCCAAAAAAGTCCAATGTATAGCCATTTTGTCTGAAGAAGGGTTTTAATATCAATACCTGGGGCTTGTTGACAGCCAGTTTTTTATGGAGTGCTCCAAGGATCTTGATGACCACTGTAATTAAAGACGGATGCTTCCCTTCGAAAATTGCCAAGTTGTGTTCCTTCCAAATAAATCATGATGTTATTAAAGGGAGAATCTTGGGTGTCGACTTGTTTTGGATCCAGTCTTCCATACAGACATCCAAATAAGGGCCAATCCAACTGACAGTTAGCTTTAATCGCAAAGTTAGTGAAGCCCACACTCTTCTGGTAAATTCACAATGTATGAGAAGATGTTGAGTGTCTTATGTTATTCCTATAGAGTGATATTCCTATAGAAGGTTGTTATTCCTATAGAGTGATATTTCTGTGTATTAAATTACCCTAGATAAAATGAGCTTGATGTTGTAATATTTTCTTGTTGTAGTTGGAATTCTTAGAGTCCCTAGCAAGAGAGATTTCCTATCCAACCTATGTGGAGTCATGAAGGTAAGTGGGATATCATGAGGAACTATGTGGCATAAAGGGGGATGTCATTCCTTAGGTTGTGCAGGTTGAAGGGAAATAGAGATGGTGGATTAGGATGGTTGTAGGAAATTAGCTTACCATGTGTTATTTTGGGTTGTGAATGGAAAAAAAACACCCTTAGGAGACATCATTTCTTATGGATTCATAGCCCCAACTTAGGGGTGAATTGTTGTTGAGAACTGGAGTAGCAAGCCTACGATTGGATGGAACGTTTGTCCCCTGTAGTTGGTTGCACATATTTTTTTATAAGATAAAATTATTTGTCTATGTTCATTATTTTTATTTATGGGTTTTAATTGTTGTAATTTTTTCTCTATTCCTTGAGTGAATTAATGTTATTGTGTATGCTAAATCGAATTGCATTCATGTTTTTAAATATTCATGTTAGTTGCACACATTTATATCTTCTTGCAGGAATTTAGATAATGGGTATCAGAAAAAATTTGTTGGGTTAGTAGTGAGTGTGCTACAGAGTGGCATTAGAGAACTCGTTTGAACACCAGGCATGCATGGGTCTTCTACAACAAGGAATATTTCAATATGTGTGTAGAGATTGGGTGAATAGTTAGTTTTTCCTCTCATGAGGAATCAACATTGAGGCCCCAAGTTTTTTTATTTTTATATGGGATGGTTGTGTATGGGGGTCAATTTGTCCTTAAGTGATCGAACTTGGATGATAGAGGTGATTTTATGGTTTCTACAATGACAGTGAGCTCAATTTCGAACAATTAATTGAGTGTTAAAAAGATGTGAAATCTTAGTGATAAAGTGTGTATTTCTAAGGAAAAATATTTTTGGGCAGCAATATAGTGTGAATCGTGGAAGAATTTTAATTTCTTTTTAGCGCTAAGGAGTGTATCAATGAAAGACAGTATTTATCAAAGATAAATAGTGCATCGCCCAAGATAAAAATGGTAGGAAATAAAGGGAATGTCACCAAAGACATTGTTTTATGGAAATAAAGAGTGTATCGTTAAAGAAAATAAAATTTTACTGTGTGATACAATATGTATTACCAAAGAGAAAAATTTTGAGTGATACAATGTTGTCGCCGAGAGAGGAAAAGTCTTACAAAAAAAATTTAGGTAGAAAACAAACAAAAATATAATTTTTTTGGGAGAAAGGTTGGCAAGAAAAAAGATGAATCTCGTTGATAAAGGAAAGAGTGTCGGCGAGTTAAAAGATAAATTTCACTGATAAAGGAAAGAGTGTCGGCGGGAAAAAAGGTAAATCTCACTAATAAAGGAAAGAGTGGTGGGGAGAAAAAAGATAAATATCATC
Organism: Picea glauca; assembly: GCA_000966675.3. NCBI lineage: Eukaryota > Viridiplantae > Streptophyta > Pinopsida > Pinales > Pinaceae > Picea > Picea glauca. The sequence continues at coordinate 564,827 of JZKD02S1725050.1, forward strand.
GATAAAGGAAAGAGAGTCAATGAAAAAGAGATAAATCTCGTCGATAAAGAAAATATTGGCCCGAGAAAAAATATATATTGTCGATAAAAGAAATATTTTCAGTAAGAAAAAAAGATAAATCTCACTAACAAATGAAGAAGTGTTGGAAAGAAAAATAATAAATCTCATCGATAAAGGGGTGAGTCTGAGTGAGAAAGAAAACAATTATTTCCAATAAAGAAAAAACATTGGTGATACAGAGGAGAATATATATAGAGAAAATTATTTTTGGGGAAAAATGTCAGTCAAAAAATAAATTGTCAATGATATAGGAGGCTCTTGGTGGCCACCCACCTTGTCCAACTGGTTCAAAACAATTTTTTGGAAACTTACTATTTTTAGTAGTTTTTCAGTTGTTGAACTTCTAGGGCCTAAACGACACTTTTTTCACGATCATTCACCTCAAATATAGTCAAAGGCTCTAATTGATACCCCTAAATTAATATCCTCTTCAATACCTTTCCAACGAGATATCGTGCTCCCTAAACGAAGATCATATGCAAAAGTTACGACCCCGGGAAGTTGATGTACTAACTTACACCAACAGGGCCCACATGATGTTTGGTGCTTCATCTCCTAGGGTTAGGTTTTTGTATGTATATGTTTTTGGAATTCATGTTTATTATAAAAATTCCTTTAGAGCCTCATTGTACTCATCTTATTGTGAATGAACTTAGCCGTTACATCTCTTCTCAGAGATAAGTTGCCACCATTCTAGCAAGCTTGTTTTCAGTCTGCATTTTATAGTTTTCAACATATTTATTATTTAATAGAAACCAAGTTTTATTGTATCTCTATTATTGTTCATTGTTTCTCTGTGTTAATATTATAAATATGTGGAATGATGGCTCTGCAACTCTGCTTCTAGGTCTTCTTCTCCTACACACACGCATTGATGGCTCCCTCTGTGGGAGGGGATCCACCCCTGGGATCCCCGTCCCCTGACTTGCAGGCCTTCCAGGCCCTTGTATCATCCTATGCCAAAGCGCCCAAGCACCCGCCCTCCCGATTCGTCAAAAAGGCGGCCGAAATCCCCAAGGTTACAGTCTTTTCACCTTCATCGCATCCCTTGGCACTCAGACTCATAGATAGTGGACTAATCGGTCAATTCACAGAATTATGGCCCTCCCCAAAATCCATGCACATCTGGTTGGAAGTAAACTAGCGCAAGCTGATGAAGGGACAACTATCGACAGCCTTCTGTGGTAAGGGATTCTTCACCGTTTTGTTTGAAAAGAAAGAAGATAGAGATATGATTTTCCATAGCGGCCCATATTTCATGGAGACCAGAGGAATGTACCTAAATAAATGAACTCCAGACTTCATCCCAGAAAATGACATCCCCTCTGCAGTTCCAGTTTGGGTCAGGTTGCCCTTTCTTCCCCTCCACTGCTAGAGCGATGAAACAATATAAAACATAGGAAACACCCTAGGCAAGTACATTGATCATGTCGAGCCAAAGGAAGGCCTGTGCCAGACTATGTGTAGAACTGGATCTAGAAAAGGGTCTTCCAGAAGTAATACAACTTAATTTGGATAGTTGGTCCTACATCCAACAAGTTGACTATGAACAAATTCCCTTCAAATGTAAAATCTACCACAAATATGGACACTTTGCTAAATCATGCCCCCAGGCCAAAGACTTACAGGATCATGATCCCAAACAATATCAGTGGCAGAATCCCAAAAGGAATAAAACAAATGCGAAAACCCAATCAATTCCACCCCAAAATCAAAGGGAAAAGCTTCCCGATCCAAAAGAAAAGAACCTTGGATCCCCACAAAAGGGAGAATCAAGCCACAATCGATATGTTGAACTTAGCCAAGAAAAAAATCTAAATGAAGTGAGGGAACCCCAGGAAGAAACCAATGGGCGAGGACCAGAACAGAAAGGAAGAGGAAACGACGTATCCCTAGAGAAGGAAAAAGAAGTTCTGGAACTAAGTGGAGATCCCTCAAAATCTCCCCATACCCAAAATATGGAAAACCCATAAATATTAGAAGAAGAGAGACAAGACTCCTCAAAAAGTGATTCTGAATTGGAATCAACCCAAACCGTAAATAGCAAAAAAACTGGAAGAAAATCCTACAGAAACAAAAGGGAATCAACAACGGATAGAGAAAAGGAACTAGGGATTCAAAAAACTGTTGAGGAATCCCTAAACAAAGATGGAAAAGATAGAAAGAATAAATCAGCCCAGCACAAGGGAACAAGATCACAGCCCTCAAGAGGGGGTGCACCCAAACACCCTGATAAATGATGAAAATCATCTCCTCGAATCGTAGGGGATTAGGCAGTAACCACAAGAAAGAAGAACTCAAAAAAATGTTGCAAGTAGAAAAACCTTCAATCCTCATGCTCCAGGAAATGAAATTCAGGGAGCAGGAAACCCTCAAAGACCTTCAAAAAATTTGGAACAATTGTGATGGCCATGCAGTGAGCTCCAGAGGGGCCTTAGGGGGAATTGAAATCCTCTGGAAAAGGGCAAATTTTGACTTGCAAGCACAAATGCAAACCAAATTCTGGATCAGGGTCAATATTCTCAATAAAGATTCAGGTATACTCTTTTCTATCATCAATGTTTACATACCAAACAATTATAATGAAAAAATTGAATGTTGGCAATCACTGATAGACCTCGCCAAGGAACCCCCCCCCCCAGAACCTCATTATTGCAGGAGACTTCAAGACAACCAGAGATGCAATGGAAAAAAGGGGAGGATCAATGGTTAGAGACCAATTCCGAGAAATACTGGAGGACCTCATATCGGATCTTGATCTTTATGATGTCCCCTCAAGAAAAGGAATCTACACCTGGAATAATAGAAGAGCAGGGTCAAGACACATCGCATCAAGATTATATAGATTCTTGATTAGCAACGACTTTTTGTCCCTTCCCAACAAGTCGTGCTCAACGAATATTTCCTAGGCTGGCTCAAACCACCGCCCCATAAGACTGACCTTCGAAGCTCAACAGAACTGGGGGCCTATTCCTTTCAAACTAAATCCCCTCTGGCTGGACAGACCCGATCTCATTCAATCAGTATCTCAGGTCTAGAACCAGTGGATCATAGGTTCTCCAAACTACATATGGGATCAGAAACTTAAATTAGTCAAGGATATGTTAAAGAGCTAGGCCAAAAACAACTCACGCTATAAAGCAAAAGACAAAAAGTCCCAACTTGAGGCCCTCCAAGATGAAATTGAAAGTATAGAGATTCATCAGAACCTCTTCACCCAAGAGAAAACCCTTCAAAAAGAGTACATCCAGGCTCTACTTGAAGAAGAAATGGCTTGGAGGCTTAAATCCAAGAGTCTCTGGCTAAAGGCAGGTGACCAAAACACCACCTTCTTTCACAACCAAGCTAAAGTAAGAAACTGTTCAAATAAAATTTCCGATCTCAAAACCCAAGAAGGGGAAATCCTTAAGGACTTCAACCAAATTAAGAAACATGCCTCCTCCCACTTCCACTCCCTATATACAACCTCCAGCACAGACGAGGATCGCCTTTCTGAATCCTTTCTTCAGAATATCCCCCCTAATATTACTGAGGCCGACAACTACCACCTTGACAGACCCATCGAGGAAGCATAAATTCTCAGAGCCTTGAACCAATTAAAGGATGACAAAGCTCTGGGCCTGGATGGTTTCATTTTACATTTCTACAAAAAATGTTGGCACATCATCAAAAAATACTTCACCAGAATGGTCCACTTCGCTCACAAAGCCAAAAAACTGGGTGGAGCAACGAACTCCTCCTTCCTGGATCTCCTCCCAAAAGAGCATGGAACCTCCTCCCTAAATTGCTTTAGACCAATCTCGCTTTGCAACATATCGTATAAAATCCTATCCAAAATAATAGAAAACAGGCTCAACCCCCTCCTCAGCTCGTTAGTTCTCCTAAACCAAGGTGTCTTTGTAGCAGGTTGTCAGATTTGGGACAACTTCATCCTTGTCCAAGAAGCAATCCATGCCAGTAACATTTCAGGGGATTCTAGAATGGCCATAAAACTCGACATGGCCAATGCTTTTGACAGAGTGGAACAAAAATTTCTCTTCAAAGTCATGTGCAAGTTTGGCTTCAATAAGAACTTCATGAATTGGATCAACTCGTGCATCGAATCTCCTTGGATAGCACCCCTAATAAATGGTAGACCAGGTCCTTTCTTCAATGTGTCTAGGGGTTTAAGGCAGGGTTTCCCCCTCTCCCCCTTACTCTATGTGATCATGGAAGAATCGCTAAACAAAATCCTCGAATGGGAAAGTGGAATTGGCAACATCCCTAGAATAAAAATCAATAAGGAAGTAAAAAGACTAAACCACTCTCAATTTGCAGACGACACAATTCTGCTAAGCGGTGCTTCTAAAATTTTGGCCAGAAGAATCCTCCAAGTCCCAGATACCTTCTTTATTGTCTCGGGAGGTACTCTAAACAAAGAAAAATGTCAGATCTATACTTGGAATGTCTCGACAATTATCAAAGTTGGAATAACCCAAATCATGGGATTTTCCATTACCCAAGACTGAAAATACTTCAAGTATTTAGGCCTCCCCCTTTTCATCAAAGCTCTTCCTAGAGAATTTTGGCACCACCTCATCCAAAAGATTAGGGAAAAGATGGAAAAATGGGGCTCACGATGGCTAAACCCATATGGCAGGGTGGTGTTGATCAATTTTGTCCTCTCGGCCCTTCCCATGTATCAATTCTCTACCCTTCTCACCCCAAAGGGAATTGTTAAAGCAATGACCCATCTCATCCGCAATTTTTTGTGGAGAGGAGGGAATTCAAACCACAAAAAACTTCACCTGCTAAACTGGGAAATGGTTACCCAGCCAAAAAAAAGGGGTGGTTTGGGTATCAGAGACCCTGAAACCACTAATTCTGCAATGGGAGCCAAACTCTTGTGGAGGCTAATCTCAGGGGGTAATGACTGGTGGAAATAGGCGATCATAAACAAATACAAACTAGGTAAAAGAAAAATAAGTGTGGACAATCCACAAACTCACCAAGTAGGGTCCCAAATCTGGAAACTTATAAAGGGAGCCTCCCCCTTCTTCAGAGAGCATCTATCCTGGATCCCGAGCAATGGAAAATCAATAAAAATCTGGCAAGATCGGATATTTGGGGTGACCTTCAATCCCAGCGAAGAAAATCTCATGGAACTAAAATGTTGGATGTTACGCTCGATCAAGCGCACCCTGTATGACATTTGAGCCTGGAATGACAATGGTAGTTGTAGAGACTGGAAATTGGGGGATGTTCTACAGAACCTGATAGAACAGGCTCATTGTCTGATCATGATTCTAAAAGTAGCAGTGCCCATTCAAAAAACCTGGCCAGATAGCAGGGGATGGGGGAACAAGGGATACTAAGTCAAATAAGGATATAGCCAGATCCTCAATCACACGGGAGAAAACCAACCCTCGGAAAAATGGAGAAATGTCTGGAACCGGGACTCCCTCCCCAAAATAAACTTCTTTACCTGGACTCTAGTCCATGAAAAAATCCTAACAGGGGATAAACTCATGAAAATAAGCTTCCTTGGCCCCTTCATCTGCCCTCTTTGCTAGAATAGCCAGGAGAATATCAGTCATTTTTTTGGGGAAATCCCTTTTGCAAAAAAGTGTTGGACCCTAACCTTTAAGGATCTCGCTAGAATTATAAGATGGCCTTCCTCTCCCCACCCCAACTTGGGAAACTGGGACAAGTACTATCGAGGCTCCATCAAGGACAAGCCATTTCTGAAGCACATATGGTAGGCGCTGCCAAAATTTATCTGCTGGTAGATCTGGATAACAAGAAACAGGAACATTTTCCAAGAAAGGCCTCTCCCCCTTAAACAGTAGCTACTACAGAAAATTTGCTACTCTCTGAAGCCATAAACTCAAAACCTCTAAAAATTGAAGACTCAACAAATTGGACCATCCGGGAAAAATACTGGATGGCAAGATCCAATCTCGGGACTTCTAAGCATACCAAAGCAGCAACAAGATCAAGCTGGTAGCTTCATAACATCCTCAACATAGACCTTTGGATCCAAAAGAAAAAAATCCATACTCTCTGCTTCGATGGTGCCTCAAAAGGAAACCCAAGGGAGGTAGGCGCGAGGGGGATTCTTAACGATCCCTGGGGAAAAACAACTTCTCACTACCACTGGAATCTAGGGATGGAAACCAACAACAAAGTTGAGGCCTGTGCTCTTTTAAAAGGGGTTCAACTGGCTCAAACCAAGGAAATCTGAGACCTTTTTGTCCTAGGGGACTCTAACACCATAATAAGATTGATGGTTAAGGGAACAAACCCCAAAGATCCAAGCATAAAGAAAATTCTAGAGCAAACATGGTTGGCCTCTTGAGAAATCAAAATCACCTTCTATAACATTCTTTGGGGCAACAATATCGAAGCCGAAAAGATGACCAATGCAGCAGTAGGGACAAATCCCGACACCCTCAGTATTGATGGAGTCTCATCCCCAACCCCCCTCTACTGATGAGCACCCAGGAGTGAAAAAAGGTCAGCCAAAGAATCCCCTTCCCCTGGGTCCAAGCAAAATTCACGGGCACATGGGTAAGAATTTTGGTAGCCACACCCAAATTATGAGGGAAGGGCACATCTCCACACACATAAGATTGGCCCCATCGGATGAGTGCAAAGGCAGCCACGATAACTCAAGGTGGATGCTTGCAGTCATCCATGTGGATGAGAACCTCTGTAGGCACACCAGATCGCATGTGCCACACGTGGACCACCCCTCCCAAGACTTTAAGGTGCCCATCTTTTCAGACAGAGAAAAATCTCTATTTCGCATGGGAAATCTAGACTCCCTGCCTCTCTGTGTGGATTTGCAGTATGGGACTCTCGCCTCCCACATCGTTGCATCTCCCCTGGCGTCAATTTCACTTCCACACTCCCCTTCATGGCATCGTCTCCTACACTAAACAGGACTCCTCCCATGAACCCACAGGAAAGTGCATCATTCCCTCCCTCAGCAATCATTCAATAGTCATTGTCCAGCATTTGGCTTCCATGGGAAATCCCTTCCGCTCGTTCTCCCTATCGTACCCTCTTGGTACTTGTTCTAGCCCTCTCTCCACCTTTGCCTCATTCCAGACTTCCACTGCGCGTTTTTTGGGTCACCCTTCACTTTGAACTGTTCAATTTCAGAGCCTGGTATGCCCTCGAACTTCTTCACAGCCTCCTTCTTCTCTCTGGTCGAGACCTCCAACACTTAAGTGCTCCCTAGTTACCCCTTTCGCCCTCTGCTCCTCGGCTTCTCAGCTGACCCCCCAAGTCTTTGCAAGTCACCCCACAGGCCCGCATCTATCTGAATTTCCCCCTTGGAACTATGCGAAACCCACAAGAGTCGGCCAAGTCTGACCTTTCTTCAAGAAATAGTGAAATGCGGCATACTGCTACTGCTCAGGAAGACTCAGGTAGTTGGCCCGAGGACAATTGGGAGGTTGAATGTGGAGGGTGCAGCAGCCTAAGAGAGAAACTGGGAGCATTAAGCACCAACCATGCATTAGAGATGGAGACATTATCTCAACATCTCTTCCTGATAAGCAATATTCAGGATGAAAGTGATGCCCAACTAAGCCAAATCGAAACCAACCATCTGCAAATTGACACTCTACAGCACAACCTGGACCAGCTAGATGATTCACAACACCCCACAAGCAACTTGGATGATCAATAATGCTACTCAAGGAACATCTAGTCAAACTCGACCAACCAAGTGCCAGACCTGAACGAGCCTCACCCAGACTTGAGGATGAACGTGCAACAACCCAAGGTGGAGAAGGGTATCTAATCTAGTTTACATTTAAGCTCAAACCTCTATATGTATTGCTGAATTGCTTTTTTCAGTGGCTCCTACCGTCGAATTTACCCAGGAAACTCTACATACAATTTTTTTGTAAATAAAGGGGGATGTAACTTACTATATGACCATTCCCATTTTTGTAATCATCTCTCTCTGAGAAGAAATCTGATACGGTCCTCCAGAACTGTTTTTTTGTAATACCAGTGGATTTATCCACACCAAACAATATATTTTTTCCAGTTCTTGTTAAAAAAAAAATATTATAAATATGTGGTTTCATTTCATTATTCTCATAAATCTAGATCAGTGGTATCAGAGTTGTCTTCTCCTTATCATTTTTTAATGCATGTCCCCAACACGGTCAGGGTATAGAGAGTTGGGTCTCGAGCTTGTTTCTCTTAAGGACAATTGCTCTCACACGCCCAAGAAACCATAAATGGAGGGAGAAAATAAATATGTTGGGATAGGAGATCCTTTCAAAATGTTTCTCGAGGAATCCCTTGAGCGAAAAAGGAACGAGATGATGGAAAACTTTGCACAAATCCTTCGACGGCTACTGAAAAGAGACACATTCACCTCAAGTGGAAGCACCACACCTTTTAAGGTACATGTCAAATTTGATATTCCTATATTTGAAGGTTGATTCCATAGATAAAAGGTTAAACCTTCTAGAATGGTATGTTTTTGTCCATAATTTTTTCAATAGAGAAAAGATTACATTTTCACTCCTCAAAGTTGTCCCCCACGTCAAAGATTGGTGGGAGACTTTTTGTGAGCAAAAGGAAATAGAGGGATCCACATTATTTGTACTTTCACCCACTTTGGGTTCCTTCATGGACGATATTAAGTAGCGATACTACCCTATTGTAATTTATGACTACTTGTATACAAGATGGACCACAGTGCGGCAAGAAACAGACTAAACAATGCCAGAGTCACTAATGTCTTCCATACCTTGCACACCAAGCTCGTTATAAAATATTATGAGCGACATATGGTGCTCAAATACTGCGATGGTATGCATAGATACATCCATACTGAAATGGGGTTTTTGGAAATCTTATCCTTGGGCACGACCTATCGATATGTCGTCAAAATTGAGCAGAAGTTGAAACAAAAGACGCGACAACTTGGGTTTGGGAACCCCTCACCGTAGAAGAAGGGTAAGTGATACAGATTTTATGAGAAGAACGAAATGAATACCTATTATTATCAAATGATGCTTAACACAAAATAACATATATATAGTAAAAATGGTTTCTATTCAATAAGGAAATAAGTTGAAACTGGAAAATGCACAGAAAACAAAATTGCTAGAATGGTGGTGACTTATCTCTGAGAAGAGATGTGATGGTTTCACTCATTCGCCAGAAGATGATTACAATGAGTCTCTCAAGGCCTCTTTACAATAAATAGGAATGTAAAAAACCTTAGACATACAAAAAAATAACCTTAGGAGATGAAGCGCCAAAAGTCATGTGGGCCCCGTTTGGGTAAGTTAGTACATCAATTTGTCAGGGTCGTAACTTTTGCATACAATATTTGTTTTAGGTGCACGATAGCTCATTGGAAATGTCTATCCGAGGAGTACACATGTTGCTTGTGGAGAGCCCTAAAAACGTTGTTTAGGGCGTCAAAACAACCCCGGAAGTCAAGAACCTAAAAACTAGGAAAAACCTGTCGAACTTGAAAACTTCGAAAATGAGCCAGTTGGAATAGGTGGGAGGCCATCGACATACATATGTATAAATAATACCCCCTTAGAAATAAATGGTATCCATTGCATTTATTTACCCCATTAGACGAGGAAATTTATGTTGAATTTGTCCCTGGGTGAGCCACTTGCCTTGGTGCAGGAGTTTCCCTACCTTGAAAACTTGATAAAGTTGGATCCTTTGTTGGCGAGTTCCCTTGACCTTTTTTTCCACAATATGATCAATGGATTCATGTTGTATGCATTCGGGGTTGAGATATGTTGGTGCCATTTGTTCTTCTATCTATGAGGTGTCCAATAATGGTGGGAAATAAGATCGAAGGAGATCCATGTTGAACAATGGGTGCATGCCAAGGAAAGGAGGAATGTTGAGCTCAAAAGCATTATCACCCACATCCTTGGTTATGGTGTACAGCCCATAAAGGAGTGAATGAAGCTTCCAATGGGGTCTGGTAAGGCATTCTTTCTGCAAATGCAACCAAAATTTTTCACCCACATGAAACTTATGTGGCACTCGATGTTGATCATGGCACTGCTTGTACTTTTCATTGGACTTATGTAGGATATCCTAAACCTATTGATGGATGTGATGGATTTGCTCAATGAATTGGGTGGTTGTGTTAGCTTCAGTTGGATCAAGAGATGAGTCGGCTGAGGTGACCGCAAGGGGTAGTGCAACATCTATAGGACCCAATGGTTGGAATCCCAACCCCACCTGAAAGGGGTTCGAAAAGTTGAGTTATGCAAGGCTCGATTGTATCTATGATGGACATAGGGAAGACTCTCATCCCATGTGCGAGGGTGCTTGGAATTATAGATGCACAGGATATGCACGATCATTCAATTTACAACCTCAGTTTGGCCATCTGGTTGGGGGTGGGAGGCTGTGGATTTTTTGAGCTTGGTGTCCAGCAGTGACCAGAGGCTTGACCAGAATGTGTTGAGAAATCGAATATCCCGATCTAAAACAATGTTTTGTGGGATTCCAAAATGTACCCAGACTCATTCAAAGAAGAGCTTGAAAGTGTCCTCTAATGTGATGTTCTTCTTACAGTTGGCCAGAATCACTATCTTAGAAAAGTGATCAACAACCATAAAAAAAGATCATTTCCCCGCTTGGTGAACTGGAGGCCCGACATGTAGTCCATGGAGATGGATTCCCATGGATTTTTAGGAGTAAGTAGAGGGGTGTACAAGCCCTATTTCTTAGTGGTCGGTTTGGAAATAGCACAAGAAGTGCAGGACCTGATATACATGTTGACCTCCTGTCGAAGTTTTGGCCAGTAGAAATGTTTTTAAAACATTTCCACTATATTTTCGACATCGAAGTGTCCTGCCACCCGATTATAGTGGGATTCCCAGATTAGATTCTCTCGCTCGCTTGATGGAACACAGATATGGCCCAGACGACACAACATCCCATCCTGAAGATGGAAATTAGTGACTACTGTGTTTGCACCCAAAATTTGGTAGGTGGTGGCAAATTCTAGGTCTGTCTCATAAATTTGGGGCCATCTAGAGGTCTCATCGTTGTAGGATTCTGGCACCATGGTGAGTGCCAAAACTAGTGGTATGTTGAGACAATCAGTGACACAGTTGGTGCTTCCTACTTTATAATTGATGTTGAGGTGAAATTGTTGCAAGAATGTGGACCACTTCTGATGGAGGTCATTCTATAATTTTACTTGTGTCTGCATGAACTGTAGTGGCTTATGATCAGTGTGGATGACTGTCTCCTTCCCAAGACTGTAATGTCTCCATTGGTGACAATCTTGCACAATGGAGTACATTTTTTGGTCATAAGTAGGGTACTTGCGGACAACATATGATAGTGTCTCACTATGATAGGCCACAGGGTGGTTGTGTTGAGTGATATCGATGCCCACAACATAGTCTGAAGCATCTGTCTTTATCTCAAAGGGTTGTTGCAGGTATGGTAGTGAAATTACTTGGGTTGAGCACAAGAACTGCTTCAAATCATCGAACTCTTGTTGTTGGGACCAACCCCACAAAATGTTTTCCTTACCACCACCCCTAGTTACTTGGTTGAGGGCCCATGCAATATGCGAGAATCCTAACACGAACCTGTGTTAGAAATTGGAAAGGCCCAAGAAGCTCTGAAGCCCAGTGAGTGTGGTTGGGGTTGGCCAGTCATAGATGACTTGGATCTTGGTTGGATCCACATGACACCATGTTGATAAATGATGTATCCTAGGTAATGGACCCTTTCTAGGCTGAAGGATCATTTTTCCAAGTTGGCGTATAGCTTGTACTACCACGGGGTGCGCATAACCTACTGACTATGCTACAAGTGTTATTCCCAAGTCTTCCTGTAAATGAGAATTTCATCCAGATACACCACTACAAAAGTATTGGTGAATGGTCATAGGATATTGTCCATCATCCTCATGAAAGTGGTTTGAGAATTTGTCAATCCAAAGGGCATGACTAACCATTCAAAAAGACCTTCCTTTGACTTGAAGGTGGTATTTCATACATCTGTTTGTTCTATCAAGACTTGGTGGTATCTAGACTTCATATCAATATTACTGAAGTATTTGGCCCCCGTGATCTGATCAAGGAAGTCGTCAATTTCGGGACTCAGGTATCGGTTTCTGACTGTCAATTTATTCAAGGCCCTGTAATCAATGCAAAGTTGTCAAGTTCCATCTTTATTTTGTACCAGTATGATTGGGCTCCCACAAGGTGATGAGATGGGATAGATGTGCCCCTTGTGGAGAAGTTCTTGGATCTGTCGCTTGATCTCCTCATTCTCTAATAGAGATTGACAGTATACTGTCCCATTGGGAAGTGGTGCATCAGGGGTCAAATCGATGGGGTGCTTGACCTGACAGTGGAGAGGTACCCCAGTAGGTGAGGAGAAGATATTTGAGTATGCTTCCATGACCTTATCCACTTGCTTTTGTTGTGTGGAGGGGTCCACCACGGAGACCCTGGATGTGGCTGCGATCTTCTGCTCATTCTGAGAGTGAATCATGAAGAAGACGAAATTCCCCATATGAGAGATGAACTTCCTGCATTGCTTGGCAGAGATCAAGGAAATAGCACTAGGTGCGACTCCCTCCAGTATCCTGTACAATTTATTGCTCAAAGTAATAATAACACTGCGAGGCCTAGACTTATATACAACATGGTGTTTCCATAAATATGGTTGGCCCGAAAGAACATTACAAACTTCGAGAGGGGTAACATCATACAATACCTCATCTTTGAAGGGCTTGATGTTGTATGAGAGGAGGCATTGTTGGTTGACGCAGATGTCGCTTCCTTGGTGGAGACATCCGATGGTGTAGGGTTGCGGGTGTGGCATTGTCAGCAAGGTGAGTCACTTGACAACCTCTACTGAGATGAGGTTTTTCTAGCTACCATTATCAATGATGAAGTGTAGCAGGGTATCCTTTACCCACATCTGTGAATGAAAAAGGTGCTTTCCTTCCTTTGGCTCATCTAGTTCATTGGGTTGGAGCTTGGTGGTAGAAATGGTAACATTGGGTTATACATCAATGATCCATCTCCTCCTTTATGGCTCAGAATCAGAGTCGGAACCCGCATCTAATTCAGAGGCTTTCACCTTATCCACCAATGACTGCTTAGAGCGAAAATCAGCAGTGTTATGACAGGGGATCTTATGGAAATTGCACCACCTCCTGATATATTTCTTTGTCTTTCCAGTGCCCTTCTTTGATTACATCCTAGAATGGTTGTTCTGAGGTGTTCTGTCTTTTATCTATCATTTTTTTTGCGGGTTGGGGCCGCCCTTTCCTGGATTTTTCTATGAGGGGTTCCTAGGCCCAAATTGTCGTGTATTTTGGTTGAGCTTCTACTCGATTTTGACGACATATCGGTAGGGTGCGCCGAAGAATGAGATGTCCAAAAAATACATTTCGACCTGGATGTATCTATCCAAACTGCCGCGATACTTGAGCATAATATGTCACTCAGAATATTTGATATCCATCTTAGTGCGCAAGGTATGATAGATATTTGTGAACTCGGGCACTGCTTGGTCTCTTTCTTGCCGCAGTGTGGTCCATTTTGTATACAACTTTTCATAACTTCCAATAGGGTAGTATTGTTCCTTAATAGCATCCCTAAAGGACTCCCAGGTTACCATGACTGTAAATAATGAGGTTTCCTTTGTTTCCTTCTGCTCACAAAAATTTTCCCACCAATATTTGACACGGGGAACGAATTTGAGGAAGTAATCTTTTCTCTATTCAAGAAAATATGGAGAGAGAAATACCCTTCTAGAAGATTCAACCATTTTTCTACAGCATCTGCATCTATCTGACCTTCAAATATAGGAATATCAAAGTTCATTTGTACGTTGAAGGGGGCAGTGCCTCTTTTTGAGGAAGATGCATTTCCTGTTGGTAGTCGTTGAAGGATTTGTGCAAAACTATCCATCATCTTGTTCCTATGTTGCATGAGGGATTCCTCGAGAAACATTTTGAAGGGATCTCTTATCCCTTCGTATTTATTTTCTCCCACCATGAGAGGATTCTTGGGCATGTGAGAGATTTTTTCTTGAATAAAAACAACCTCGAGACCCAATTCTTTGTACCTTGACCTCGTTGGGGACATGCATTAAGAACGACAAGGAGCAGACCGCTCTGATACAACTGATCCAGATTTTATGACAAGAATGAAATGAATATAGATAATTATCAAAATATTCTTGACACAAAATAACAAATATACATTAAAATTGGTTTCTATTCAAATAAGTCGAAATTGTAAAATGAAACGGAAAACAAGCTTACTAGAATGGTGGAAACTTATCTTTTAGAAGAGATGTGATGGTTGTGATCATTCACCAGAAGATGATAACAATGAGGCTCTCAAGGCCTTTTTTAAATAATCATGAATGTCAAAAACCCTAGACATCCAAAAAACTGACCCTAGGAGATGAAGCACCAAAAGTCATGTGGGCCCCATTTGGGTAAGTTAGTACATCAACTTCCCGGGGTTGTGACTTTTGCATACGATCTTTGTTTTAGGCACCTAATAGCCCGTTGGAAAGGTCTATCTATGGAGTACACACTTTTTCTTGTGGAGATACCTATACATGTTGGTTGTGGTGAGCCCTAAAAACATTGTTTAGGGCCTCAAAATGGCCCAGAAGTCAGGGACTTGGAAACTAGGAAAAAAATTTCAAACTGGAAAACTGCCAAAATGAGTCAGTGGAATAGGTGGCGGACCACCAACATCCATATGGATCAATAAGGGAATAAAAAACCCATAAAAAAGAGGACACAAAAAATATGGGAAACCTCATTCCAACTAGTCCAAGCCACAAGCAAATAAGAATAATGGGAATATGAAGAAAGATATTGGGAAGTGGTGTGACTTCCATAACAACCCCTGGCATAACATTGTTGATTTACACTCAAATTATTCATTGGTGGTTGAGGTAAAATCCTTTGAATCATATGCGGGTTCTGACTTTGAGTCAAAACCAAAAAAGGGGAGATGAATCATTGATGTGGAACCCAGTGTCATCGTTTCTACCACCAAGATCGATCCCTGTGAACTGGATGAGCCATAGGAAGGAGAGAACCTCTTTCATTCACAAATGTGGGTAAAATGCACTCTGTTGCACTTCATCATTGATAGTTGTATAAAAAATAACCTCATCTCAACAGAGGTCATCAAGAAGCTAGCTTTGTCAACAATGTCGCACCCACAACTCTACACTATTTGATGGCTTCGTTAAGGAAGCGATCTTCATGTCATCCAACAATGTCGCTTGTCATATGGAATCAAGCCATTCAAAGATGAGGTATTGTGTCATGTTTCTTCCCTTGAAGTTTGTGATTTTATTTTGGGACAACCTTATTTATGGAAACACCATGTTCTATATGAGTCTAGGCCTATTATTACTTTTAACATGAAATTTTATAGGATACCCGAGGTAGTCCCGCCTAGTGTTATTTCCTTGATCTCTTCCAAACAATGCAGGAAGGTCATTTATAAGACCTGGATTTTGTCTTCTTCATGATTCTCTCTCATAGTGAGTGAAAGGTTGTAGCCACATCCATGGCCTCCACGACCGACCTATCCATTCAATGGAAGAAAGTGGATAAGATCGTGGAATAATACAAAGACATCTTCTCATCACCTACTAGGGTACCTTTGCACTGTCAGTTCAAGCATCCCATCGATATGACCCCCGATGCACCGCTACCTAATGGGCCAGTATATCACTGCTCTCTTCTAGAAAATGAGGAGATCAAGTTTCATATCCAAGAACTTCTCCACAAGGGGCACATTTAACCCAACTCATCACCATGTGGAATCCCAATCATGTTGGCTCATAAGAAATATAGAACTTGGTGACTTTGCATTGATTACCATGCACTAAATGAAATCACAGTCAAGAACTGGTACCCAATAACCTGAATCGATGATCTCCTTGATCAGCTCAAGGGTGTCAAATACTTCAGTAAGATTGATCTAAAGTCTGGTTACTTTCAGGTCCCAATAGATCTAACAGATGTATGGAAAATTGCCTTCAAGTCAAAAGAAGGTCTTTTTGAACGGTTGGTCATCTTGTTTGGTTTGAAAAATTCCCTAACAACTTTCATGAGGATGATGGATGATATCTTGTGGCATTTCACTAATTTTTTTGTGGTGGTGTATCTGGATGACATCATCGTCTACAACAAGACTTGGGCAGAACACTTGCATCATATTCAAGAGGTTCTGCACACTCTGTGAAAACACAAGCTATATGCCAACTTGGAGAAATTCTCCTTCGGCATGGACAAGGTCCAGTACCTCGAATACATTGTTGATGCACATGGTGTTCATATTGATCCAACCAGGATCCAAGTCATATGTGACTAGCCACCCCCAACCACACTCACTGACCTTCAGAGCTTCTTAGGCCTTACCAATTTCTATCAGAGTTTTGTGCTAGGATTCTCCCATATAGCATGGGCCCTCATCAAAATAGCCATAGGTGGTGGTAAGGAAAAAATTGTGTGTGTTCTATCCCAAAATAAAGTGTTCGATGATCTAAAGCAACACTTGTGCTCTGCCCCAGTGCTTTCATTACCTGACCTACAACAACCCTTTCAATCAAGACAAATGCCTCAGACTATGTTGTGGGTGCAATCATCACTCAACATGTCCACCCTATGGCCTATTATAGTGAGAAACTATCAGATGTCATATGTAAGTACCCTACTTATGAAAAAGAAATGTACTCCATCATGAAATCCTACCTCTAGTGGAGGAATTACATTCTCAGGAAGGAGACTATCATCCACATTGATCATAAGTCGTCACAGTTCATGTAGAAACAAGGAAAATTGCAGAATGACCTCCATCAGAATTGGTCGACATATTTGTTGCAGTTCCACCTCAATATCAAGTATGAAACATGAATTACCAACTGAGTCATTTATTTACTCAACCAACCTCCAGTCAGGGCACTCACCACAATGATCTATTCTTGCATCCACGAGACCTATGGATGGCCCCACCTCTATGAGACAGATCCTGAATTCACCAACACCTACCATATGTTGGGCACAAACTCAACTGTCACCAGTTTCCATCTTCATGACGAGTTGTTGTGCCATCTGGGCCATCTATGTGTTCCATCAAGTGAGCGAGAGAAGCTGATTTGGGAATCTAACTACAGTCGGGTGGCAGGACACTTCAGAGTGCAAAATATAGTGGCAATGTTGCAGTGACATTTCTACTGGCCGAAACTTCGACAGGATGTCAACAAGTATATTCGGTCCTCCACTACCTATGTTATTTCCAAACCATCCATTAAGAAAATAGTCTTGTACACTCCTCTGCCTACTCCTGACATGCCCTAGGAATTCATCTCGATGGACTACATGTTGGGAATTCCTTCCACCAAGCAGGGAAATGACTATTTTTTTGTGATTGTTGATCGATTTTCCAAGATGGCGATTATGGCCACCTGCAAGAAGAGCATCACAGTAGAGGCCACTTCCAAGATCTTCTTTGAACATGTGTGGGTACACTTTGGGATCCCACAAAAAATTATATCAGATCAGGATAGTCAGCTCCTCAACATATTCTGGTCGAGGCTCTGGTCAATGCTGGACTCCAACCTCACCAAGTCCATTTCCTTCCACCCCTAGAGGGATGGCCAAACCGAGGTTGTCAACCGAATGATCGTGCACATATTACACATGTACAATTCCAAGAACCCCTGCACCTAGTATTAGATTCTTCCCTATGTTCATCATATCTACAACAGATCCATACATAGCTCAACTGGACACAAGCCCTTTCAGGTGGGGTTGGGATTTCAACCATTGGGTCCCATGGATGTTTCACTACCCCTTGCAGCCACACAGGAAGGCTCGTTTCATGGTCCAACTGGAGTTGAAAAAGCCACCAATTTCATTGAGTGGATGAAGCACATCCACCAACAGGTTCAGGATATTTTACAGAAGTCCAATGCCAAGTACAAGTAGTGTCATTATCAACACCGGGTGCCACACCAATTTCAGGTGGGAGACAAAGTTTAGTTGCACTTGCATAAAGAACACCTTACATGGCCTTATCATAAGCTTATTCCACTCCATTATGGACCCTACACCATCACAAAGGCAGTGGGTGAAAATGATTTTGAGCTCAACCTTCCCCCATACCTTGGATTGCACCCAGTATTCCATCTGGACCTCCTTCAACCTTATTTTCCACCATTATTGGACACCTCAGAGAAACCAGAACAATTGACACCAATAGATCTCAACCCCGACTACATGGAACATGCATCCATTGATCATATCATGGACACATAGGTCAAGGGCACTCTCCAGTATAGGACCCAACTTTATCAGGTTGTCAAAGCAGGGCAGCTCCTACACCAAGGCAAGTGGCTCACCCAGGGCCAAATTCAGCAGAAATTTCCTCATCTAATGGGGGAACTCAACGTAGTGTATACCATTGATTCCTAAGCGGGGAGGATTGATCTAGGAGGATCTCGGTGGCCACCTACCTTGTTCAACTAGCTCAAAACATTTTTTTGGAAACTTACTTTTTTTAGCAGTTTTTCAGTTCCAGAACTTTTGGGGCCATTTTGAGGGCCTAAATAACACTTTTTTCACGATTAGGCACCTAAATGTTGGTGTAGGCTCCAATTTATTCCCCTAAATGGAGCTCCTCGTCAATACCTTTCCAACAAGCTATTGTGTGCCCTAAATGGAGATCGTATGCAAAAGTTACGACCCCGAGAAGTCGATGTACTAACTTACCCCAACGGGGTCCACATGACTTTTGGCGCTTCATCTCCTATGGTTAGATTTTTGGATGTATAGGGTTTTGGAATTCATATTTACTGTAAACATTAATTCATAGCCTCATTGTACTCATCTTCTTGCAAATGAGCGTAGTCGTCACATCTCTTCTCAGAGATAAGATGCCACCATTTTAGCAAGCTTGTTTTCAGTCTGTGTTTTACAGTTTTCAGCATATTTATTATTTAATAGAAACCAAGTTTTATTATATATCTATTATTGTTCACTATGTCTCTTTGTTAATATTATAAATATGTGGTTTCATTTTGTTCCTCTCATAAATCTGGATCAGTTAAAGTCATGTATCGGCCAAGAAAAGTATTTTTGAAGTGATACATCAACAAAAAAATAAATTATCAATGTGATAAGAAAGGAAAAGAGAAGAAGAGAAGATAAATAAAAGGATAAAAGGAGAAGGAGAAGAAGAGAAATAAAGAGAAAAGAAAAGAGAAAAAAGAAAGGGAAGGAGAAAGATGGACAATGATTAAAAAAATAAGAAAATGTATATAGTCAAAAACTTATTTTGTCCATAGCAGGAACATTTCAACTCAAAATCTGATGAAATTCAAAGGGCATGTCCATAGTGACGAAAGCTACCAAAGTGTTAGGGAGGGCCTCTAGCCATTTCTCTTTAAATTTTAGAAAATCCAAAATAATGGTTTTTAAAGATTCGTGTGGTGCTCAATGATCGGGACCCAGATAAAGATGATTTTTAAATAAAGAGTTTAAAAAGTAGGCATGAATATACCATTTGGGATTCTAGGAAAATTCTAAAGGAGTTGTTTTGGAGGTCCCCAAATAGGGAAAAATACACTATTCTGGGCCACGTTTTTGGGATTTTTGAAACCATCAGAGGAGAAAATGAGACACTAAATAAATAAAAAACACAAGAAATTTTATTTACTTTAAATTTTACTCACTCATCAATCCAGATAACCTTGTCTTGAGGAATGTTTTACCATTTTTTCTCCATTTCAGAGATAACCATTTTTCAGCAAGAAAATTCCAAGTTTGGAGGAAATGAAAAAGGAAAAAGTTTCCAAATCTAGATTGATGTAAAAAAAAAAATAGTATTATATCTTGAATCTAAGAGCGGCTACGTATCCACAATCAAGAATAATATTAGTCTCCAATATAAAAGTTTTCCTAGTTCCAAGAAGAAGTTATCCCTTGAAATTATTGGTACCACTAAAACAAGTGCAAAAAGGGGTGAAACTGGTGATTTTGGAAAGCCATAACTCTCATCTTAGAAATCATATTGAAACATAAGTGCAATCATCAGAGAGCTAATTTAAAAGGGAATATTTTTGAAAAATCATAATTTTGATTATTTAATAAGTTATCTTCGAAATATCGAGGCAAAGAAGAGCTTGCATATTAATTAATGACAATTTTGCAATATGCATAATTCTAACAATAATTGTTACATGCACATTTTTCCAAAATTAGAGGTATAGATAGAACATAATTGGTTCCTATATGAGGAGTAGATTTATGGAGGGTTCTCATGGATATTACAACCATGAGGATGAGATTAGAGATTTTCATATTATCCTAGGAAATGTAGAGATTGAATACAATTGACATAGAAGAAGGGTGGAGCCTATGTAGATAGTTGAAACTATGAGAATCTTTCATAAAAAAAAGTAGAGTTATAGATCAGACAATGAAAAGAGTTCATAAGAGCTCAGGGGTAATAAATCCAAATTAACACTTATCTACTATAGTGTCTGAATATGTTGCAAAGACAAATCAATAATGATTCTGACATAAAAAAGTAACTAATGTAAGACAACTAGTATGTTAGAAAAACAGGACCGTGGAGCAATAAAATAAAACAAATGCGGAAACAAAACACAGAAGATACACAATACAATATAGACACAGATTTATGTGGTTCACCCAGTGTGGGCTACGTCCACCAGATAAATTGCCAGGTCCTTCCTTTATTATTATCCAACATATGAAGGGATACAACCTACAACAAACCCGCTGTAACTTCCTCTTCTTTCTCTCACAGTCTCCTATCTCAGAATACCATATTCACCATCAACCATAGACGCATTACATTTCCCTCATAAAAGAGGGTTGCCTTCTAGGGAAAAAAAAAACTCTAACATAATCTCTACCGTTAGATCTGTGACCTTATAATGAATGGTCCAGATTTACAATGAAATTATAATATACATTTACAAGGTAAGTTTTCCTTCGGGGGCCCGCTTTCCCCCAGACCCCCCAACCGGGGGGATAACCCCCCCGGACCCCGCAGAGGGGGTACCACCCCTCTACACTCCCCCACGTGGAAGAGTGTACATACTTCTGGGGTGTAAATACTTCATGGAGTATAAACACGATTAAAAGCAAGGACCTCTGAATCAGGAAGATAATCAGGCTCCACAACCAACAATATCCCACTTGGATACTGATCTCAATAACTCCACCACTGTTGTATATGCTGGACTCTGAACCTTCTTGGACCTGGAAAATTTCTCATCTTCATATTCATTCTTGAAGACCAACTGAAACTGAGCAGGAACTCAGTTTCTCCCTGGTTACTCCCTTTGTTAACATGTCTGCAGGATTCTGGCTAGTGTGTATCTTTTCCAACCTCAAATGTCCATCTTCTAAGGTGGATCGTATGAAGTGGTACCTCAACTGTATATGCTTAGTATTCGAATGGAAGGCTGAGTTCTTTGCAAGGTGAATGGCACTCTGACTGTCACAGTACAACCTCCTGTTCTCCTACTTCTTTCCCAATTCCTTCATAAACCTTTGTAACCAAATCATCTCTTTACTAGCCTCTGTAGCAACAACATACTCTGCCTCTATTTTTGAAAGTGCAACAACCTTTTGTAGTTTCGAAATCCAACTTACTGCTATTCCACCTATAGTAAAAACATACCCTGTGGTGCTCCTCCTGCTGTCTTTATCACCTGCCATATCTAAATCAACATATCCCTGTAGAAAAGTGTCTGA
>JZKD02S1725050.1:588989-604240 GCA_000966675.3 Picea glauca
ACAGACCCACCTTCTGACATCTTCATATTAAATAATCTCTTCATTAGAAATACCTTATTGGACGTTGAGGGTTTTTCATACAATTTGGCCAATGCGTCCATCAAACCCTTCGTTGACTTTTCTTTGGAAATATTGAAAGCCATCGACGTTGTCAAGCTCAGCCGTATCGTTCCTAGAGCCTTTCGGTCAAGAATCTCCCATTCTTCGTCCTTCATGGCCGTCGGCTTCTTTGCTACTCCACCCAATGGTAGGAATAGATCCTTCTGATATAAATAATCTTCCATCTGCATCTTCCATAACTGGTAGTTTTGGCCGTTAAATTTCTCGACCCTAAACTTTCCATCTTCTGACATTGCTCCCACTCGAACCAGGAACCCTCTTTCCCTGCGAGTTACCTTTTGCTCTGATACCAGTTGTTAGAAAAACAGGACCGTGGAGAAATAAAATAAAACAAATGTGGAAACAAAACACAAAAGATACACAATGCAATAGAGACACAAATTTACGTGGTTTACCCAGTGTGGGCTACGTCCACCAGAGAAATTACCAGGTCCTTCCTTTATTATTATCCATCATATGAAGGGATACAACCTATAGCAAACCCGCTGTAACTTCCTCTTCTTTCTCTCACAGTCTCCTATCTCAGAATACAATATTCACCATCAACCATAGCTGCAATACATTTCTCTCATAAAAGAGGGTTGCCTTCTAGGGAAAAAAAAAACCCTAACATAATCTCTACCGTTAGATCTGTGACATTATAATGAACGGTCCAGATTTACAATGAAATTACAATATACATTTACAAGGCAATTTTTCCTTCAGGGGATTTTCCCCTGAACACCCGCTTTCCCCCAGGCCCCCTAGCCGTGGGGATAGCCCCCCCGAACCCCGCAGAGGGGGTACCCCCCCTCTGCACTCCCCCGCGTGGAAGAGTGTACATACTTCCAGGGTGTAAATACTTCATGGGGTATAAACACGGCTGAAAGCAAGGACCTCTGAATCAGGAAGATAATCAGGCTCCACAACCAACATAGTAGCATCCAAATTTCATGATAGGAGGGATGAAAAAAGTGGATGTAGGCACTCAAGTAGTGCTTGTGAAATAATAATTCACCGGGACACTTAACTAGAAGAGTGCGTGGACATCCAAAGTCATAAACATCCCAAGTTTGGTAGTTGTCAAACATCAAGGGATGAGGCCTAAGTCGGATATTTTGAAAGGAGAGATCAGGGTGCTCAAGACACCACCATTTTATGGATATCATAGGAAGAGATAAGATGCTAATTCCTAGATTTTGGTAATGAGAAAGTATTTCCAATTGCATAATTACTCGTCAAACCTAGCGGAAAGGAATTTCATATACCATAATCATGGGAAGGATTCAATGTTGTGGGACCAACTGAAGCAATTCAAACATATTAATGAAAAAATAATTTCCTAGAAGAAATTCAAGAGATATTTCTACCAGCATTACTTGGCATAGCACTACTATGACAAGAAGATGAAATAATTATTTGAGATCAAGCCAAGAGATATGAACATGGAGGAGTATAAGAAGAAACTCATGGAGCTTCTAAGCTATGTGGACTTCATAAAGGATGAAAATGTGAAAATAAAAAGGTTCTTGAGTGGGTTTCCATTATTTTACAAAGGTAAAATCTAATATGATGAGCCTCATCCCTTGGAAGAAACCATGAGGAAGGCCAAATATTTGTATGAAAAAAACAAGGGAAGGTCGTATTTTCAAAAAGAACATGGTGATAAGAAGAGAGGCAAGATGGATCAAAGAAAGAAAGGATTGAAGACATCTTTCATAAAAAATGTCTCTCAACCATATCAACAAGGACAACTTGCACAAGGTGAACATAAAACAACAAATTCCTTGCGGAAAATGCCAGGACAATAGCCCATAAAGTGTTGGGGACTATGCATCATATTCAATAAGTTTGTAAAGTGGATGATGTGTGCGGGATCATGCCAAGGATCTATGTAGCTTTCGAAAACAAACAATCAAATTACCAATCCCACATGATTTCGGTAGAAGGTAATATTTATAATCAACCCATACCAACTTTGATTAATTATAGAGCTAATTAGAACTATATAGATCCAAAAATAGTTGAAATATTTAAATTGAAGATATGTAAGTATGAAAAGTCTTGTTTGGTTCATCTACCGACTTTAACCAAGTGGAAAATCAATGATCTTTTCAACTATTTCCTAGTAATCATGAACGAAATTAGAACTAAGTAAAATTTGAACATCATACCACTTGGGTCATATGATTTGTTAATTGGTATGGATTGGTTGGAAAAAAATATTTGTGTCCTAGATTGCTACAAAAAGGCTTTCATGTGCCTTGATGAGGAAGATAATTCAAGGATGGTGCAAGGAATTCCAAGACCTACATTCATCAAATAAAATTTAGCATTGTAGTTGAAAAGAAGTTTTGGGAAAGGGTTCCAGATATATGCAACTCATATAGAAGAGTTAGCAAATGATAAGGAACCAAGTCTCACAGATTATCCCATAATGAATGAATATGAAGATTTATTTGGGGAATTGATGGGATTTCCCCCAAAGAGAAACATTGACTTCTCTATTGACTTAATTCTTGGAGTTGTCCCAGTGTCCAAAAATCATTAAAGAATGAGCACAATTGAGCTTAAAGAGTTGCATATGCAACTACAAGAATTTTTAAAGGGGAACATACTCCCAAGTGTCTCACCTTGGGGTGCCCTACTACTCATTGTGAAGAAAAAGGATGGAATTTAATAAGGTTAGTATAAATAATAGGTACCCTCTATTACATATCGATGATATTTTTGATAAACTAAAAGGAGAAAGGATATTTTCCAAAATTGACTCAAGGTCAGTTTACCATCATGTGAGAATCATAGAAGAAGACACCAACAAGAAAACATTCAAGACAAGGTATGGCCATTATGAGTTTGTGGTGGTGATATTTGGCCTAACAAATGCACCAACTACTTGTATGTTTCCAATGAATGGAGTGTTCATAGATTATCTAGAAAAATTTGTCACTGTCTTCTTGGATGATATTCTTATCTACTCCAAGACAAAGGAAGATCATGAGAATCATTTGAGGATGGTGCTACAGTTATTGAGAGAGCACCAATTGTATTCCAAGTTAATAAAATGTACATTATATCAAATACAAATCCATTATTTGGGCCACATCATTTCAAAGGGGGGAATAATGGTGGACCATGAGAAGATTGAGGCAATCAAGGGGTGGCATGGACTAAAGAATGTTTAAAAAGTGAAATCCTTCATAGGACTAGTTGGATACTATAGGAGATTCATTGAATGTTTCTCTGAGATCACACATCCAATCAATTCACTGCAAAATAAGGGAATAAGGTTTTAGTGGACTACAAAATTTGAACACAGTTTCTAGCATTTGAAGGAATTATTGACTAGTGCGCCTATTTTAAAGGTTCCAGATCCAAATGAGGATTTTGTTATGTGCACAGATACATGTAAGGAAGGGATTTGTGGGGTCCTTACATCAAATAGGCATGTCATATATTATGAATCAAGTAATATTAAAGAGAATGAATGAAATTATGATACCCATGACTTAGAGTTGACAACCATAGTTCATTCCTTAAAAACGTGGAGGCATTATCTCATGGGGGTAAAATTCAAGCTAAAGACAGATCATAGTGATATTAAACACTTGTTCGACTAGTCGATACTAAATTCTAGAGAAACTGTATGGTTGGAATTCCTCAGTGAATATGACTTAGACATCAAGCACATCAAGGGAAAAGAGAATAAAGTGGTCGATGCACTTAGCAATAGGGTGAATGAAATGCATGATAAAACCATTAGCATGCATTTCTTAGATTTAAAAAGTAGAATTCTAAAAATTTTAGTGTCATACAAACATTATGCATAAGTTGTAGAAAACTTACAATAGGGTAACATACCACTGAAATTTAAAGACCACGGGCTGGAAGAAGATGTAATTCACTTGCTTAGGGATAAATTTTATGTTCATGATAATCAAGAAATGATAAATATAGTGCTGAAAGAAATACACAATGTACCATACACTGGATATCCAGTGTACCAGAAGACAATTGCAATGGTAAGAGGTCAGTATTTATGGCCTAGAATGAAGAAAGATGTGGTTGATTACATACCTAGGTGCATGGAATGTTAAAATATGAAGAATGAACACAGACATATAGCATGATTGTTACAACCATTTCCCATTCTTGAATGGAAATGGGAGGTATTTGTTGATGGTTTGGTAGCTACAAGAGGATCTTTCCCTCCTAGATGACCTTTCTTAGATGTAGAGAATATTACGGAAGCAAGAGATCCATTAGACAGATATTGAAATACCCTAGAAGAGAAGTGAAACTAGAAGAATAAAGTAATAATGAAAAGACACATGTCCAGAGAAGAAATAGGCCCAGTCTAGTGGCCAGAAAGACTATAAATAGATGACGTATTGGTTCATTTGTACACATACTTATAATCTCCCATCTACACAGAAACAAGGCGCAAGATTGGAGGAAGTGACGCAGTAGCTGCAGTTGCACAATTTATTCTTGTTTAGTCTTTTGGCATCTTGATTCTCTCTCTTGTGCGCTACTCCTTGAGGAGGTGTGATACCTTTGTATGGTGTTGTTGCTACAACTGTTGTGATATTTTTGGTTGAGATAGCACTTGTTATAGGATTTATCTAATTGGACTTGATTTTTGAATAGAATCTATCTAAGTAAAGGTTAGTGTACTCGGGGGTGGCATATGAGAATGCCTATGGTTGGGTGACAATGATGTGACATTGTCTATGGTTAAATGAGCATACCAAAATTTCAACATGGTTTTAGAGTTGGTTACCTTCAGAACAATTTGACTACTAGAAGGAAGATCCTCAGTTGTAGTGTTAGTTCCTTCATGTCAGTTCCTTCGTCCTGGTTGCAACACTAGTTGTAGTATCAATTACATTGAAATTTTATGTGAATTATTGGGACTAATTTTTGGTTGTCCTAGTGTCCTTTACCCTAGCGCATCTCCAACTACCTTTAGATTGCAAGTTGGAGCACTTTGAAGTTTTAGGGCTCGTCATTGCTGCTAGATGGTGCTGTTATTTTCCGGAGGTATGTAATTGTATATGTTTAAACTGTATCACTACCTTAAGGGTGTTTGCAAGAGAACAGATCTTTTTTCCAAGCACAAGATTAGGAAACTATAGAAGACAAACCATGTGGGAACAACAACATCTAAACTCCAGGTTTTCATATCAGGTTTGATATTTTTATATTGATGCAGTTTAAGTAAGTGTTGTGACTAGAATATCAGTCTCTAAATTCTATTATTGTTATTTCGATTTCTAGTTCAATAAACACTTGATTATTGTTGGTAAAAGTACCATTACTTGAATACCCATATTAATAATTCACTTGTGTACAAGATAAATTAATCTACTCTAGGATATGTTCTTAGTTGTGCTTATTTCTTGTTCTGAACAGGTCACGGTTAATAGCTCTGAGAGGGAGTTATAAAGATGGTTGCAGAAGGAAAAATGAAGGAGACTATACAGAATTATATTTGTGCACATCCATGTAATGAAGGAGAAGATGAGGTCAATGCACATAGAGGGAGCACATGACTCCGAAGACTATATAGTTT
Source organism: Picea glauca (assembly GCA_000966675.3). Lineage (NCBI taxonomy): Eukaryota > Viridiplantae > Streptophyta > Pinopsida > Pinales > Pinaceae > Picea > Picea glauca. Next base: position 594,664 of record JZKD02S1725050.1, read on the forward strand.
CAAAGCGAGTCAAGCTTTAGAGGGAGCATGTAGACTCATAGTGAACTTGATCTCAGAGAAAGTCAGTTACTTAGATAATTTCATTCAGAAACTATTCCTCTTCATATTAAGATTCATATTTAGATCCATATGGGAGAGATGTCTTCCAGGATTGGCATACAAGAGGCTAGATTAAATCTTCAAAGACTTTGAGGACATATGAGACCTCCTGGGAGGATTCCCTTGTTTCAGTGAAGGAAGTCAGTTAGAAGGACTGGGATGTGGAGATTTTAACTTAATTATGAGACATGTACATCATTTAACATACATTTTTTTAAGATAACTACGTGGTGTGAGAGGATATGGATTGGGACATGCCTTGGATGGAGATATGAAGTTGCAGAATTATACAGACTATGACTAGGCAATGAGTACAGTGGATTGAAAGAGTACTTCTAGATGTTGGTTCAGTTTGGGATCAGTGTGTTCTATTGGTTGAGCAGGAAGTAGACATCAATGTCACTCAGTATAGCATAGGCATAGTATATAGAATCCAGTATTGCAATCCCTGAAGCATCGTGGTTTCGAAAGTTTATTGCAAGACTTCAGCCAAGAAACGATGCAAAAGGAAGTTATGAAGCTTTAGTACACATCCATAAATGAGTAGCATTGGGAGAAAATTCTCCCAAATTGGTCATGTTGATTTGACCAAGGGATAATTATACATTCACTCACAGGATTATCCATGCTAATTTTTCTAGTGGTGAATGGCCCAGGCACAGTCTTTCTCCTCTTAGTCATGTTGATTTGAATAGGAGAAAAAAGACTCGAGGTGTTGAATGTTCACTCTTGATGAAAGGGAACTGTGTTGTTTGTTCTCATGTTGTCTAACCCCTCTGGCCAAGGGTTCCCTGGATCAGTCTTGCAACTGAGGGGGTAATTCACTGTCAGACCTGATGAGAGAAGAAACATCACATGCATAGTAATGAGGACTATGTGAGTAGCTTCGTGCTATTGGATGAGACTATAACTATGGTTGATGGCATATTGTAGTAGTTGTGTGCTACTAGTTGATTGTTGCTTAGTTATAGAGACATCGAATATGATTATGTTTGATGGAAGTTTGCAATAACTTTGTGTTACTAGTTGATCGTTGCATAATCATAGGTATGACTATGGTTGAGGGCATATTGTAGTAGTTGTGTGCTACTATATGATTTCTACATATTCATACGGATCCTAACTATTGTTGAGGGAATATTGTAGTAAATGTGTGATATTAGTTGATTGATGCATAGTCATGGAGGTGGCAGACTACGATTATGGTTGAGGGCATATTGTAGTGGTTGTGTTCCACTAGTTGATTGTTGCATAATCATAGAGACTGTTGTATTGCATTTTGATTGAAGGAGAGAGACATTGTGTCTCTGGATAGTAGTTGTGTGATACTTGGAGTCATTTTGCACCACTAGATAGTAGTTATGTACAACTATGGATCGACACAGCCATGTTATATTGAGTGGCATTATAGTAGTTGTGTGCTACTAGATGATTTCCATGGAGACTACCAGTTCACATTGGGAGTAGCTAAGTGTTACTTAATCGTAGAGACTGTGATAATCGATTCAAGCTACTGATGTTCTAGTAGTTGTGTGCTATGAGATGATTTCAGAGTAGTCAGTGGACTACTAGATGAAGACACCGTGAAAGATGCCTCCCTAGATAAGAGGGAGTGTTGATGTTTTGGTAGCTACGAGAGGATCTTTCCCTCCTAGATGACATTTCTTATATGCAGAGAATATTCTGAAAGTAAGGGATCCATTAGACAAATATTGAAATAACCTAGAAGAGAAGTCGGCCCAGAAGAATAAAGTATTATTGAAACGACACATGTCCAGAGAAGAAGTTGACCCAGTCTAGTGGCTAGAAAGACTATAAATAGAGGACATCTTGGTTCATTTGTACACACACTTACACTCTCCCATCTACACAAAACCAAGGTGCAAGTATGGAGGAAGTGATGCAGTAGCTGCAACTAGATAGATTATTCTTGTTTATTCTTTTGGCATCTCTCTCTTGTGTGCTACTCCTTGAGGAGATGCACTACCTTTATATGGTGTTGTTGTTGTAGTTGTGGTGGTATTTCTAGTTGATCTAGCACTTGTGCTAGGGTTTATCTGATTTCACTTGCTTTGTGAATGAAATCTATCTAAGTGAAGGTTAGTGTGCTCGAGGGTGGCATATTTGAATTCCTATGGTTGGGTGACAATGATGTGACATTGTGTATCATGAAATGAGCATACCAAAATTTCAATAGTAGTTACAATATATTTTATCACCAAGATTCTAAGAAAACCAAGGGAGCATGATTCCATCATGGTAGTGGTGGAAAATCTTACAAAGGTTGTACAATTTATTATAGTAAAAATGACTCACAAGGAAACTAATATTGCATAAATTTATATGAATGAAATCATCACGCTACATAGTGTGCCTAAGGTAATCATGTCAAATGGAGATTCCAAGTTCACTTTCAATTTTTTGAAGGGGATGTTTAAGGTATTTGGGACTAATTTGAATTTTAGTCATAGATGATTTTAGGGGACAAATTTCGCAAATGGGCTAATTTTCCATGGTTTTTCCCAAAAAACGATTCGCCAATTTCCATTTTTTTCTAAAAAAAATTCATCTAAATTCCATAGAATAAAATTATTTTACCTTAAAAATCGCTAAAATTTTATAGAAACTATATAAAATCCTTATAAATTTGAATATTTTAAAAAAGTATTGCCAACCATTTTACATTTTTCATATTAAGGACTAGTAAGATTATCCCAAGTTTCTACATTTTAATATAAATTTCCATTCTTAAAATCATCCCTGATTTTAGTACAACATATCATCTAGAGTCAAATGGGAATATATAGAGGATCAACCAAATAATTGAAGACATGTTGAGAATGTATGTAATGGAAAATCCTTCTACGTGGGAGGACTTCCTTCACCTAGTTGATTTTTCTTATAATAATTAGTATCATACATCCTTGAAGTTGAGCCCATTTGAAGCCTTGTATGGTAGGAAATGCAACATGCCAGTTATTTTGGATAACCCAGGAGACATTCCATAATTGATAAGGAAAATGGAAGAACGTATGGTGAAGATTAGGTAGAATTTAAGGTTTGCATAGGACATGAAAACGAGTTATCTTGAAAAAGGAAAAGCACACAAGGAATTCAAAGCGGCAGAGAATGTGTTTTTAAAAGATTAGGATAAAAGAAGATCATTGAGATTGAGAAGTTTCCCAAAGTTTTCTATGATATGTTGTGGTCCAATTGAATTTCTAGAGAAGATAGATACAGTTGCATATATGCTTTCATTCTCTGCAACCATGAGAATGAATAATGTGTTTCATGTTTCTTTATTGAATAAATATGTGCCTAGTTCTAACCATGTGATTGAATGGATTGTGATCCAAGTGGAGCATGAAGGGTAATTTTGGGTGGAACCAATGTGCATGCTAGATGAAAAAGTCAAAGTAATTAGGATCAAATGCATCATCCTAGTAAAGGTCTAGTGGACATGCTACTATCTTGAATATGTCATGTGGGAGTGTAAGGATACCATGCAAAAGGAGTAACCACAATTGTTTGCAAATTTAAAAAAAAAACTAAATGCACATTTGTATATAAGTGTGCAAGTCTCCATTTTCGAAGTTCAATTTCTTGGAGCCACAACTTGGAGACATCTTGTAAGACCTATTCTATATCCCTATAAAGGGAGTGGTAAAATCTGACGCACTATGATGCAGAGAAGGATGTACACTTCCTTGGGTTGTGCATGCTGAGGGGAACACAAGATTTTTGGTTGGAATTATTGCATGAGTTGTTAACTTGTGAAAGTATCAAGTACTATGATGTAAAATTGTGTACATGTATATTGGTATAGTTTTGTGCACCAAGGAAAGTTAAAATTGTAGGGGGAGGTTAATGTCACGTCCCCATTTTTAATCCCCAATTTAATGATGCATAATGTAAATATGATGCATGGCCATGGGCCCACCAATGTAATGTGTAAATATTATACATCAAAAATAATAAAATAAATTGTATCTCTGACTACAGAAGGACACAGATAGAGTCATGGGGCTAATTTTCCACAAGGGGAGTTCAAACAAGGGAATTATTCATGTCTATTAATCCCATTCCACCTTTCTAAAATGATTTTGTATGAACCTTATATTTTCCTTTTAAGTGTATAAAATCTTTAATCACTGAATACATGTAAGAGGTTTGGTGGTAAATGTCACCTCACATAGTTATTGAGAGAATGGGGTTGGATACAATCAATATTGGGAGTGTGATAGTTAGTATGCATGGATAAAAAGAAGTTTGAATGGGTATTGTAGGTAGTTTTTAAAATAGATTTTGGGAAAGAAAAAGTGTGTTCAGTGCCAGAGCTTAAAAAAAACCATAGTGTACTTTTTGGGCAACTTGTGGAAGATGTAATTGCACAAAAAAGAAGGTTGTTAGGACTGTAGAGTGATATTTCTATGTAAGAAATTACCCTATAGAATGTGATCTTGATGTTGTAACATTTTCTTGATGCAACTAACATTGTTGGAGTCCCTAACAAGTGTTGTTTCCTATTGAACCTGTGATGGAGCCTTGGAGCGAAGTGGGATAGCCTGAAGGACATAGGAAAGTGTTAGCTCATCCTTTTTTAAGATAAATATATGAAGGGTTAACTAACTCTCCCTCAAAATTATTTTTCTTCCTGATGTACATCTCCTCATAATAAGGAGCATAGAGAATGATTGGTCAACCCTTGTTAGACATTATTTTTCTCAACAAGGAATTCCATAAGAAAGTAATAGCTCATCCTTTTTTAAGATTATTTTTCTTACCTAAATAGAAAATTTGAAAGGGTTGGTTAACCCTTCCAAAATATTATTTGAAGTTTTTTTTCAAAATGCCTAGCTTTTCCTTCCAAAATTTCCAAAATATTATTTAAAGTTTTTTTTCAAAATGCCTAGCTTTTCTTATAATACTTCCTTTGGAGTGAAACAAAATAGAGCTTTCAACGGTATGAACCCCTAATTTTGGTCAATAGAAACATTTTTAAATGACCAACCAAAATCATTCCTTGGTATGCTGGACTCTCGAAGCTTTCTATTATACTAATTAGTATGTAAGCCTTATTTATATTAATTTATATGCAAACGCAAAGTCAACATACAGAGTTGCAAGCGTGGAACTTTTTTAAGTATTATAACCCAAAAGCGCCACTGGGAGGAATTGACCTAGTATAGTTAGTTTATTTATTGTTTTTTCGGCATACCGACAACGCAACAGCTTTAGCCTTGGCCTTAGCTACAGCTCAGTTTTCAGCGCGATTGCATCAGTGGACGATTCAGGGAAGAAAGAAACGATTTAAAACGCCGACCAACGAATCAGAGAAACGCAAGGCGTGGAAATAGAATCCTTTGACATTGAAATTGTGTTACCCACAGTTGAGTTGCTGCTGTCATGTTTCTTCCGCGTGCCTTAATCGAAGACTGCTTACATGTTAATTTAGGCGGTGGGCCGGTAATACTACTAAAAAGGAATTTATGTCTTTTGGTTATAAGAGAGAGGGCACTAAACAGGAGATTGAACGAAATGCAAACAAGAATGGCTTAGAAATAGTTAAGTAGTCAGGTGTCCTTTCAGGGACTGAAGGAAGCCAAGCTGTCCCTATTCAGGCATGCCATTGGACCAAACTGGCTGGTTGACATAGTTGTCTTCACGGAATTTATTAACAACAATATATGTTCACCACTATCTAATTCAAATCAGGTTTCTTTTGTACTATTATCAAACGGTAAAGCTGTTCAATTATATAGTTAGCAGGTTAATTTTTGGAATAGTGCGTAGTTAATTGTTAAAATATTTTATAGATTTATTAAGAGAACAAACATATCACTATAAGCATTTGAATTTGAATGAAGAGAACCACCCAAACTATATCCTATAAACACAATGTGATATTACATAATACCAAGATTAAAAAAATATATGACAAATAATTTACATAAAGTTATTTGAATATTGTAACTAATTATTTCAATAAAATATCCACAGTAACATAAATTAATAAACATACAGTTACCAATCATATACTTTTACACCATTAAAATCGGTTTATGAACTCGGTGAATGCAGTTGCTAAAATTAACTATAGCAAGATATATTAGAAATTAGCACAACGACTAAATATTAGCTGTTGGTGAACATCGAAAGGCTGATAAGATGAAACGAATCTTTAAAAGAATATGTTAAATTTTATTATAGCTAGGAAGTTAATGATTGAAATCACAGCCATTTATTTTGTGTGACTACTAAGAATATCCCAGCCATATTTGATCTTGTCCATAGAAAACTTATTAAGCACTAAACCCCTATTAAATCTGCCCATTCTCAATAGGTGTAGGCCTTTCGACGTAAATATATTTAGGGACCTACACTTACACAACTTGGTAAATGGAAACCACATAAATCAAAAATATTTAAATCATACCTAATTATTAGATCTCTTTACATGTTATTTTTTTTATCCAGATTATGAGTTTTGATGAGTTTTGTGACTGGAATGAATCCATTGTAATCATGAATATCTGTAGATTGTAGATTAAAAAGGTTTTAGTATTTTTGTTAGAAATATTGTTTACAATATTATAGTTGGTTTGATTTGTTGAAGATTGTTGAGATATTCTTTAATTACAATCTCCAGGATTAAAAGGCAGTAAATTAAAATTTCTACTAAACCATTTAGTAAAATAGCTGGCCAAGACCGATTTGATGTGCAATCAATTTTTTAATTATTTTTCAATAAAGAGTAAAAAAAAACAATACTAACAAGGTAGTTATTTTTCCAAATATCATCTTATTATGTCAAATATCATGATTTAATACTTCAGTTAATATCTAAATATATACCTAAAATAATTACTTAGTATTAAAAGTTTGCAATATTTAAACGATAATCATACATATAAAATTAAAAAAAATTAAAAAAAACTTTCTTAGTTTTTTATTTTATAATTAACCTCTAATACAGGATCAGGAGCATTGAGATAGACAGGAACTCATAACATATAAGTTATTGGTGATTCAACTATTTTACTTTGAAACAGAAATATAAGAATGTAAAAACAATAATGAAATTGAGTGAAACAAAAACGTAGGAATGTAATAACAATATGGCAGTATTAAATTTGTATGAATAGAAATTGTGATTTTGAAAGTTAAAACAAAATTTTAATAAATTTTTATAACCAAATGATATTTATTAACCATTTTAAATAGAATTAATATTTTATAACCAATTATTATGGATAAAAACCAATTTTAAATAAAAAACAATTATAAATATATTCCAAGATGCCTTACTTTTTTTAGTATATTTCTGGGTCTTATTATATTTATGGATTTGGACTGAAACAAAACAGAGCTTTCAACAGTGTTGTGGCACGTTTACCGATTTTATATTTTTCAACAGCAACAATCTCCCAAGACCAATCAAATAATTCCCTTGTATGCCTGACTCTCAAAGCTTTATATATTATATTAATTAGTATGTGAGCCTTCTATTATATTAATCGATATGCAAGCGAAATGTCAAGATACACGCGGAGAGCCTCTTTTAAATATTAGATCTCAAAAGTCGCACCGGGAGTAATTGACTTTTGTATACCGGGAATTTATTTATTGGTTTTTCTGCATACAGGCAACGCAACAGCTTCCATATATTATTAAGTAGGTTTAGACTTAGCTACAGCTCAGATTTCAGCGCTGTGGAAGATTCAGGGAAGAAAGGAACAATTTAAAACGCCGACAAACGAATGATACTGCCGCGTGCCTTGAGAGAAGACAGCTTACATGTTAATTTAGCCGGTGGACAGGTAACAGTACTAAAAAAGATTTTTGTCTCTGGGTTATCAGAAAGAGAGCACTAATATTCATTTATAAAGTAGCCAGATTTCAAGAAACGCAAACAAGAATATCTTATAAATAATTAAGTAGCCAGGTATCCTTTCAGGGAGCGAAGGAAGCCACGCTGTCCCTATTAAGACATGCCCACAGACTAGACTGGTTGGTTCACATTGTTGTCATCACAGAATTTATTAACAACAATATATATTCACCACTATATAAATTCAAAACAGGTTTCTTTTTATACCACGATCATAGGGTAACTTTGTGATAGGGTTGTTGTTTTTAGGCTTAAATAATAAAGGACGGCCTGTTTTTACTTACAATGTTTAGCTCATTTTTATGGAGGACTTTTTCGTATAACAGTACGGTTGTATGGAAGACTTTGGTCTATTATAGTATAGAGTATATGAGAGTATATAAGTTTTAATTACTTTATTTTATATATAATATATAATGATAATCACTAGGTTATATTGAAGTATTTTATTTATGATTTATAATGATTTTTTTTAATTATTATTAATATTTTTTTAAATGAAAAGTTTTTTAAAAGATTATCTTTCTATATAATTTTAAAGTCAAGACCAAACATCAAATTGGTGTATGAAATCTTTTTATTTTGGTACAAGGGATCCAAGGGACCCCTCCTTTAATGGTAATGCAAACATGAAAAAACAACAATCTCTTAATTTGGACGGATTATTCAAGGTACTTTTACAATGAATTTGAATATGGTGTAAAAAGATGAAACCTAGGAAATTGAATTAAATTTCCCAATACACAACTTTTATTCATAGAAATTGTGAATAATTGTGTGAAATTTGATTTTTTCTAACAATGGTATGTTATTTTTCTAGCAAAATATAAGTTATATGTCTTCTCTATATGTTAACGATGAAATTTCCTTTCGAAAATTTGTATAATTGTAGAGTACCCATTGTTTTAGTGTGGTGTATTTTTTCAAAATTTATGATATTAATTTTATATATTTTTTAAATTATTGAAATCGATATATCTTTGAAATTACAATGCATTTATAATTACAACCCCTTTAGTTCATGTAGGCTACAAGGATCAAGTATATAACTCATTTGAAAAATGGTTAAGCTCACAAACATTTATAGGAGAAATAAAAGAGGTATGTATTTTAGGTTTTTATATATTAAGACAAAAATAGATTAAAATAGTAAAAATAGTTAATTTAAAAAATAAAATATATATTTGGAATCTTCATAGCCAACTCTATCTATGTCTCTAGTTTCATATGATTTGTGTAGCCACTAGGTTTGTCATCCCGAACCTAAATCCGAGGAAACCAACTCAGAAACATATATGCTAGAGTTTTCTCTCCAGTCCAATTTTTTTTTAAATGAAAATAACGCGTGCACAATTTAGGAATGAGCACACGTTCCTAAAGCGCATGGGAATTTTTCAAACATGTGTGCGTTATTAGGAACAAGAACACAATTTAGGAATGCGCACACGTTCCTAAAGCGCATGGGAATTTTTGAAACATGTGTGCGTTATTAGGAACAAGAACACACACATGTTCATGTTAACACTAAATAAATCTCGCCCTCTCTCTCTCTCTCCCTCCCTCTATATTCATCTCTCTATTTGACCT
>JZKD02S1725050.1:633567-654536 GCA_000966675.3 Picea glauca
AATCCTTCTACTCTTCAATTTACTTTAATTAAAGGAATTATTAAATTAAATTGATTTTATTAATTAATTATGTATTTATTTAAATGATTTATTTAAGAAACATGCTAAAAGTACTTAGCATGAAACATGTAATCTAAATCTCAAGTGAGCGTGAAAATCAATCTCAACTGTATATCACTTTTGAGATTAGAAATAAATTATAACTCATGATTATAAAAGTAAGGCTAGGGTGAAGGAGAAAGACACTTGACACTTGATATATTCAAGGAGATATTGGATAGGGTAGAAGGACTTCCATCTAGAGATCATGTTATCAAGAAGAGATAACAGAGGCTTACACAGATGGATTTTAGTATGAGGAAGCCACATGAGAGTGTAGGATTGTAAGGAACTTGTTGTATAAGTTTTTTGTATGGATACGTGGTTCACGGTGAGGTGAATCATGCATGTACGTGATTCATAAGAAGGAGAGTTCATTATTCCTCGAAAATAATGCCAGAACTAGTCGTACAACAGGTCAGACCTTGCCAAGTTAGTCTGTAATTGTATTTCTCTCAATGGGCCATTATCTATGTTATGGGAGCCCTGATTTTAGCATAATAAAATCATTCTCAGAAGTGGTTTTCACCCCAAGGTTTTTCTGGGGGTTTATACCTGAAACTTTTGGTGTTATTATGTGTTTGATTTGGTTTCCTTATTTATGCTTTCACTGCATGTTTATTTGATTACTCAATTACTCTTTTAGTAGACAAAGTGATTTTTTTTTAGCTAATTGTCGAGTGTTGAGTAGGATAAATTTCAACATGGTATCAAAGTATGTTCTCTTAAGGGAAGCCAGATCTCAAATCCATAGTAGATTCATAACTAGTAGAAGGAAATCGAGGGATGGATTTTCAAGGAAACAATCGTATTGAGGTATAGCTAGGTTTGTGCTAGTGTACAAAGGCATACACCATTCACAGAATACAGAGTCACGTACATACGCGATTTTTAGTGGATCAATTCAAGTACATATGTGATTTGTTGTGGTTTGAATCACATACATATTCAATTTTCAATATGTTGAATCACATATATACATGCTTTGTAGTGTTGATAGTCACACATAAGCTGTACAGATCAATATAGTGGCATTTTTCGAGTAGCAAGTTATTTCCAGGGAAGTTCATCAAGTCTTAGGGATGGAAGAAACATTGTTGAGAGTTGAGGATAGATTGGATGGAGCATCCAACTTCCTGTCTTGTAAAGAAGGAATGAATTTAGCATTGAATGAGTATGACATTTGGGATTTAGTGGATACAAAAGTTACTCCACTAGCAAATTTGATAGCTTTAGATGCTCACAACAAGAAGGATATCAAAGAAGGAATGGTCCTCCTAGATTTAGTGAAGGATCATATAATCCCTCACCTAAACAAGAAGAAGAAAACCAAAGATATGTTTGATTACATGGTAAGTTTATTCCATGGAAAGAACATGAATATGAAGATGGTTTTAAGGAATAAACTTAGATCGGTTAAGATGTCTAGATCATATAATGTTACTATTTATCTCATGAGGATCACACGTGTATGTGATCAGATTGCAGCTACAGGGGAGAAAATTGAGGATGTCGAGCTAATATATGTGGCACTGAACAGTCTTCCCAATTCATGGGAATGATTTTTCAAAGGCATTTGCGCTCAAGAAAGTATCACTGATGAGTAGATAATTTGGGATGATTTCATCCAAGAAGAGACTCGGGAGGATTCGAAGAGTAGCAAGCAGGGAGGTAGTGAAGAGAACTTGGCTCTTGTCAGTAAGACAAGGAATGGAAAAGGAAATTTTTCTAGCAAGAATGGTAATAGTGATGGAGGATCATCACAACAAAGGAAGAAGAAGGAATTGAGTAAAATCAAGTGCTTCTCATGTAATAAGAATGCACATTATGCATCTCAGTGTCCAAAGAATAAGAATAAGGGTAATGGAAATACACAGAAAACAATGTCAGCAAAGATGCAACTTGATGAATTTGTAGTGAAATTTGAGAAGGATTACTCAATGGTTTCTTTCATTTCTACTACCACAATAGTGAGGAGTTCTTGGTTCTTGGACATTAGTGAATCTCGTCATATGACATAATAAAAAGATATATTTATAAGTATGATAGAGAGAGAGACTCAAAGGTTCATGCAGATATTGGTGATTATGCCAAGTATGCAGTAAAGGGAGAGAGAACAATTACATTCCAACTCGATTCAGGGGGTTTGTTCGATGCCCATGATGTACTTTACCTACCTGGTTTGAAGAACAATTTTCTTTCAGTGTTAGCTATGGAGGACAAGTATTTTTTTGTTACTTTTCAAAGAGGGAAGGTACTCATACATCTAGAGAAATATATCCCATACATAACAGTTGTTGTTGGGGTTAGAGAAGGAACTTTATATAGGTTGCATGGAAATATTGTTCAATATTTGATACACAATAGTGACAATCTATGTGAGTTGTGGCACAGGAGGTTGTGACACCTACACTACAGGGAATTACCAATTCTGAAGGGGATTGTTATAGGTATTCCATAGTTCAGGATTGTGTAGTATGGAGTGTGTAGAGGGTGTGCACTTGGAAAGAATTCCAAGTATTCTTTTCCTATCAATGAGAGTAGGTCCAAGGGGATATTGAACCTTATTCACTCATATGCGAGTGGGATGATTTAGCAGCATCATTACAGGGATCATCATACTATGCCACGTTTATTGATGATTTTTCTAGGAAAACCTCGATATTCTTTATGAAGACCAAGGATGGGGTCTTCAATCAGTTTTAGGAGTTTAGGGATCAGAAATATCAGACATGTAATAATATCAAGGTCTTTAGGTCAGATAATGGAGGATATTACACTTCCAATGACTTCAAGGATTTATACAAGAAAGAAGGGATCAAGAGGGAGATGACATTCTCATACAACCCTCAACAGAATGGGGTTGTATAAATAAAGAATCGATACATCATTGGTTATTCTAATACTATGATACATGATCGAGAATTTCCCATGCTTTTGTTTGTAGAGGAGTGTAATACGACGGTGTATGTGCATAAAAGGAGTCCTAAAAGGATATTAGGGGAAAAGACTCTAGAGTAGACATTCTCACGGGTGAAGCCAAAGATAAGAATATTGAGGATCTTTGTTTATCCAATTTACATCCATGTTCTAGTGTAGAATAGGATGAATTTGGAGCCTTTAGGACAGAAGGGTATGTTTGTGGGGTACAACGAGACTTCAAAGGCTTAAAGGATCTTCATTCCAACACAGAGGAAGATAGTTGTGAGTAGAGATGTGAGGTTCAATGGTAAATTAGCATATAGGAGTACTCAAGAGTCATCAACAGTGACATAGGACAAGGAGCAGTAGGTTCCAAAGGATGAGCAGTAGTTATCAATTTATATTTCAGGTGGAGAGGAGGAGTTATCCCCTTCCATCCCTGTCAAGAGACCTGGGTGGATAGTACAAACATTGAGGGATGCTGGTGAGGCTCCTAGGTGTAGATTTTAACCTTGTACAATTATTTACAACAAAAAAATTTTTAATAAAATAAAATAAGAGATACAATGGAAAATACACACATTAGACATGGATTTTTCCCTTGGAAACCCAAACCGGGAAAACCAACATATTCTATATTCATTCACATCATACTTTTTTTACAATACAATATACATATAGGATCCAGTAGCATCCAAAAACTAATCCAATAAATTGGATTAGTCAACAACCCTAATTCCTTAACCGGAAATAGAAACGATGTGCCGAAAAACCACCCAAAAAAAATTGTTTGAATTTCTCAAAAGTTTCCTGACACTTTCCAGTCCACTTAAATCTAGTTCCCTTTTTCTATAGAGAAGTAATTGTGTAATAAAATTTTGAAAACCCTTCAATAAATCTCCAGTAATAACCCGTAATTCCCATAAAAGATCGAATATCCAAAACATCCCTTGGAACTGGACAATCTAAAATGGCTTTGACCTTTTCAGGGTCAACAAAAATTCCTTCTCCCGGGATAACATGTCCTGAGTACTGCACCTTACTCTGATAAAATTGACATTTACTATAATTTGCATACAATTGATGTTCCCTTAAGGTTTTAAGAACTAACTTTAGATGTTCTTCGTCCTCTTCGCTTGTCTTGGAATAGATCAGAATTTCATCTATGAATACAATCACAAACCGATTCAGATACTTCATTAACACACTATTCATTAGGCACATAAATTTTGTTGGTGCATTTGTTAAGCCAAAGGGTACCACTAAGAATTCATAGTGTCCATACGTGGTTCTAAAAGAAGTCTTATGAATGTATACATCTTTAATCCTATCCTGATGGTATCCTGACTTTAGATCTATTTTTGAAAATATTTTTTCTCCCCTGACTTGATCAAACCAGTCATGAATAAGGGGTAAAGGTTACTTATCCTTTATTTTAATTTTTTTCAATTGTCGATAGTCGATGCACATCCTAAAAGTTCAATCATTATTTTCCACGAATAATACTGATGCTCCCCATGGAGACACACTTGGTCTAATGTAATGTTTATCCAACAGTTCTTGAAGCTTCATTTTTAATTCATTCAATTCATGAAGACTCATTCTATAGGGAGCTTTAGATGCTGGTGTTGATCCAAGTATTGGGTCCATCATAAAATCCATGTCCCTCCTAGGAGGTAGTCCTAGAATTTAGTTCGGGAATACGTCCTGGACTTTATAGAATATGCGATCGTCAGTCAACAGATTTACAACCGTCTTGTCCTGACTCTCATTTATATGCACAACATATACTTCACAATCTTTCCTTTCATTTTGTTTCAACTGTAAAGAATAAATATGACTTAGCGATACACCATGAGGTATTCCCTTAATGGTTTTATTTTTTCCAAGTTCATCTACAAAATCAAAAGTTTATTTTTAATGTTCACAACAACTGATTGGTTTTCAAGCCAATCCATTCCTATGAGTAAATCATAGGATCCCAAAGGTAATATATTCAAATCCAAACTAGTTTCCATTCCATCCATAGTTATTATGCATTCTTTGACCAACTCAACTACCTTTCATTTTGTACCAATGGCTAGTTGTAATAGACAAGACTTGCTATGTTTAACTTTATTCAATTTATAGTATTCAACAATAATAGGGGAAACATAGCTTAAACTTGCACCAGGGTCAATTAAAATAGATACATATTTTTGGTTGATCATACCTTCAATTTCTACCATGGAAGACTGATGATCATCTTGTTGATTCTCCAAGGATGCATTAATATTGTGATTACATTGTGCCATGTCATTAACTATTACTACTTCCTGAACATTATACACTGTCAAGTTTTTGTTTTTATTCAAAGGGAAATATATGTATAGATGAGGTTATTTGCAACCCCAACACTGTAATGGTGGTCTGACTGGTTTATTCACTCAATTAGTTGCTCAACTATTATTCTGAGTTGATAAACTTTGTTGTTGACCACTAAACGTGTTTTGTTTAACTAGTACACTGTGAGATGGATGGCATGGGTCCTTGAACTCTTTCTTTCTAGGATCAAACTTGTTATTTCTATTCTTATCTTTCCATGTTTTTGTATTTTCATACCTTTGTTTAAACTGGTTATAACACAATTTAGCATGTATTAATACCTTGTCCATCATCTTAGGATTAATGAACTCAAATTTATCCTTATATGCTTGAGTCAAACAACTCATAAATCACTTTACCTTTTCTTTCTCATCTCTAAGGTAAGGTATGTACCTCAACATATTTAAAAACTTGGTAACAAAATATTGGATGACAATTTGTGCTAGTTTAAGGTCATGAAATTCTATTATGAACATAACATATAATAATAAATATAAATACACTATAATATTTAATGAATAATTAATGACAAGACACCTTCCTAATGAAAGGTCATGTCTCTTCATGGAAGGGCACCCCTACGTGGGTATATAAGTCCCTAATTCTTATTGTATCTCATCATCTCATATTCATATACATTATTATTTAATATATTATCCTTTATGGATTATAACTTGTTGTCCTACCTACATTGGGTATTTACCTAGTGAACCAACGTGGTTCACCACAGTGCTATCAAAGTGAATTTGATCATGACCTTTGGCCACACTCTTATTAGACCAAATTTTATTCATCTCTTAGTCACTGAAAATTATCATAGTTTATGTGCTTCTGATACTTGAACAAAAATAAGCCCTTCGCCATATTCAAAATCATCTTGAAGGGTAATTCTACCGCCATATACCAGAGTCAAATAAAAAATTCAGTGAGAAGAAGAGAAAATTGTGAGACATTCCACTGCTAAAACATTAAAGATACAGAGAAAAAAAAGTGGCATAAATTAGTCATAAAGTTCGTTGAGAAAATACTCTCAACATAAAAAAAAATTAAAAATATGCATGATCTGTCAAGCCCCTATATTCCAAAACACCCATGACAGACACATCAACAAACTTCAGTAGAAAAAAAAAAAAATTGTTGCGTTAGTCATCAGGGAAATAATTAACACGCAGTTCCTTAATCAGATCGCGGGACAATCTACATGAATAATGTCATTATTTCATAATCATGTCATAATACATGTTGATTATTAGAGTTGTGTGAGATATCCTCTAGGACATAGACTGAGTGAGTCAGCCTATGAGAAATTCCATGAGTTGGGTGTGTCCATGAGATGGGTCTGTCATTCCTCTCTGAGACGAAGATGGAACGTTGTGTTCCCATGTGTGGGGAGGATGCCCATGATATGGGTGTGTCATTCCTCTCTGAGATGGAAATGGAACAATGTGTTCCCCTATGTAGAGAAGATGCCCATGAGATGGGTGTGTCATTTGAGATGAAATGATGTGTACCCCTGTGAGGGGTGAAGGAGACCATGTGATGGGTTTACTGTTCTCCTCTGTGTAGAGAGTTGAGACGATGTGGTACTCTAGATGATTCTCCTGTGAGACTCAGTGAGATAGATATATGTTGAGTAGGACATACTTGTGGTTGATCACAAAAGGACGTAATCCTATTGGATGAGCACTAGTGAGTGTGTCTCCAGATGATTCTCCTGTGAGACTCAGTGAGATAGAGATATGTTGCATAGTACATACCTATGGTTGAACACATGTGGATGTGCCCCTAGTGGCTGAGCACTAGTGGGTGTGTGAGATCCCTTGCTATATTGTCTAAGAGTTAGATTTTCCCGTAACCCTAATTGTGATGTAAAGGGTACAGGTCGGCCCCACCATAAAGTGAAAGATAATTAATATGGTAATTATTAATTATATTATGATTTATTGAGGTTGGATATTTTATTCCAATAGACACCACTTTTGATGCGTCCAATCTAGTATAAATAAATATGATATCCCCATTGAGGAAACACAACACACATGTGATTTTGGAAATTTCAGCAAGTACATATTCTAGGGATGAAGTGCGCATCTCTCTTGGATGCTATCCTTCTTCCTTTTTTAGAGAACCCTTTTTTGTGCTAGGTCTATGGTGTCGAATGTATTTCTCTTGATAATATAGCAAATGATTGTTGTTTTTTCTTTCCTTGTTGAGAAGGGTTTCCCAAGATATTTCTTGTGTTCTTGTGCATGGTATTTCTTCTTGTGATCCTAGTTATTGCAACAATTGTTAATGGTGTAGCTGCATTTCTCTATGGTTCAAGTAAATGATAAAAATGTATTAAACCTCGTGCTTGAGCCTAGCATACTGAAAATTCAACATGGTTTTAGAGGATAGGTCTTGAATAACCCATTGCAAAAGCATCTACCATACATCCTCTCTCTTCTGCAGAACTGTACGACCCTCCTAGTGTTTCCAGAAAATCCATACGACCCTCCTTTTATAAGGTATTTCAGCACCTTAAACTTGGACGTTGGGGATACAAATTGTACGGGACTATACGGCCTCCCTCAATGCACCTCCAACAAGATTCATATTCATTTCCGAGCATTTTGGATTTTTGGCCCTAGGGTTTCTAGGGTTTCGCAATTTTCTACATAAATTTTAGACTTAGGGTTTCTGCAGCTCATTGAAGGAGCTTCTCAACTCACCAGTGTTCTTCTGACTTTCAAGGATTATTTTTGGCATTCATAAGCCCAACAAAACCTAAGTTTTCTATCCTAGTCTAGCTATTAGGTTTTCTATCCAAGTTGGCAACGGTTTGTGAAGAAGAACAAAACCTTGGTGGAAGATAGTCTTGATGGATCCAGCAACTTCAGCTCTTGGAATTCAAGACTTCATATCACTCTTGAAGAGGAATATCTATCATGGAAAATACAAAAGGATTTATCAAAGACAACTACTGATGAAGAGAAGGAAGTAAGGAAGGAAGAAGACGTCAAGGCAAGGAAGATAATGATCTACTCAGTAAGAGATCATCTCCTGTCTTTTATTTCCAACCTAAAGACATCTTATGAAATGTATGAAGCATTGAAGAATATGTTTGAGATTGACAACACCCTAAGAGCTCTTAGATCAAGATGAGAAAAGGTAACATTGTTTCTATATTCTTCATGAAGATGTCAAAGATCAGAGATCATCTAGGTGCCATTGGAGAAATCATATCAGCACTCTCAAGTATGCACTTTTATATATTATTTGTATCATTGTCATGAGGGTTCTTGCAAGAGGAAGGAACCTTTGCAACAAATCATGGATCCAAAGGGATCTTAGTGCATTCATAGGAACAACACACTGGAAGTGTAGACTCCATGTTTGATTGTTTTAAATTATCATGGCTCTAACCTACATTTCCAAGTTTTCTACATTACAAGTAGTTGTTATAGCTGTGAAAACAATCCTTAAAAAAAAATTATTCTAGAGATGTACTAATTACTCTCATCTAAGAGATATTCTTGTATTGTTTCCTTTCATTTGTTTTCTTTCTCTAGGAAGGTTAACAACAAAGGAATATTTTTATTCTTCAGACTTCAGAGGGAGTCACTTGAATAAGAGGAAGTCAAAACTATTTGAGAAGGAGGAAGAATATAACCATCATCGAAGCAACCAAAGAAATGATACATGATCAGAGTATACTTATGATTCTATGGGCAGAAGCATTCATGATAACAATATATGTTCAAAACAAAAGTCCTCACTAGATTTTGAAGAACATAACTCCCAAAGAAGCCTTCACCGAAGTGAAGCCTGAGATTGGACGCTTCAGTATATTTGGGTGTCCAAGTATACTTTAATGTACCCAAAGAAAAGAAATCCAAGATAGACCCTTCAGGTAGAAAAGGTACATTTCTAGGATACAACGAATCTCCAAAGGCTTACCTAATATACATCCATGTCCAGAGACAAATTGAGGTAAGAAGAGATGTTACCTTTGAAGAAGAGATATCCTTTCAAATATCCAAAGAATCTCATATGGCGATTGACAGTGAGAAAATACCTTCTCCCCCTTCAGGAGTTCAGACGGAGACAGTTATTGATCCAGTTGATCATATTGCTCCAATTGATGTTCCTAAAAAAATTGCAATAGGCCATAAAAGGTCTTCCTGGGCTCGACAAACTCTGCAAGAGGAAGAGGGACATGAAACTCCTTGAGGCACACTTTGATAGAGCAAGAGACCAAAGATATTTTCAAGCTATTTTTCAGTCATGAGCCACATCATTGATACAAATACTTATTGTCATGGAGGAAGCAGCTTGTAAGCAGGTATGGCAAGATGCCATGACATAAGAGTATCAGTCCATTTTGAAGAATGATGTATAGGATATTGTTCTAAGACCAGAAGATAAGTTTGTAGTGACTTCCAAGTGGATCTATAAGATTAAGCATGCAGCTAATGGAAGTGTCGAGAAATAAAAAGAGAGATTTGTAGCTAGAGGATTCTCACAAGCAGAGGGTGTTGAGTATGATGAGACATTTGATCCAGTAGCCCGATACACTTCCATCCGCACTATGATCCATGAGTTGGAAACTACATTATATGGATGTGAAGACAACCTTTCTCAATGGTGATATTGAGGAAGAAGTTTGCATCGAGCATCTAGAGGGATTTTTTATATATGATGAGAAATATCATGTGTACAAGTTGAATAAATCCCTCTATGGACTAAAGCAGGAACCTCGTGCTTGGTATGAGAAGATGGATGGATTCTTGATGATTTTTGGTTTTAACAAGAGTGTTGTTGATCCAAACCTATATTATCATACATTATCATAAATGGGAATGTAAAAATTTAACAAAGCAATCAGTTTAAGATCTTTTGTTCCTCTAGTATATTTCTTTCTAAAAGTTATGATAATTTTGTTTGGAATTTTATGAGAAGGTAATCTCTTCATCCTCTGAATGCACACATAATACTGGAAGGTTATTTTCAAAAGAGGAGAACGCATCATTTTCAATGGAACAGAACACTTAAGGGAGTACTTCATGACCTATTTCCTCAAATTTCTTCTTTTTTCCTTAAGTTGTTAAAAAAGATGCATGCGTGCTTTATCATTACCTATCTATTTTAAGATCACTATTTCACAAAGATGATAGATTAAGTGATATTTTTAATAGAAATTGAAACTGAATGTTAATTATGTACTATTTTATTCATAGTTAATATTTTTTGGTCAAATAAATCATGAATAATGTATGCATTGTTCAACTTTTGACATTTTCCCCGAATTGTCTATTTCTAAGCATGAATACAAATCTAGTTTTAATTAGTTCTATTGGGTTTTTTTTAGCAGTTATTCACAACCCTCTCAACAACAATCCTTATTATTTTAGTGTCTCACATTGTGTGCATGATTGCATTCAAAACCTCAGGCATGGGGGACTGGTTTTTGGAACCTTTAGATTCTTTTTCAGCATCTTCTAACATGTCCAAATCAACATGTTAAGTGCTGGAATTTGATAGTCATTTCCAGAATCTTGGTACCAGTACTAAATTCCTGCACTAGTTTCAGTACCAAGTAATGTGCAGTTTCATCCAACATATTTTACACAACTACAATTGTAGCCCACAATACACATAAGAATCTTATTTCGATATTGTTTTGTTCCAGTACTACAGAATCATGTTTCGCTACTGCAAAATCCTATTCTGATATTGCATAATCTTGTTCTGATAATGTCTTGTTCTGATAATGTCTTGTTCTGGTACTATCTATTCAGGTACTATAGAAACATGATCCAATAATAGTTACCAATCAGGTACTGATGCCAAAGTGATATGATCTTTGTCATGTACTTAACATTGTTTTCACTTTAGGTAATTGGAGGTATGGGCTAATATTTTCATGTTATTTCTATCCAGGATCATTTAATTCTTGTGTTGAATTGTTCTTTACTCTCATATACATGTTCCTCCTACATTGCTACACTCACCCCTAAATGAATCATCCTTGTTGTCATTTAAGGAGATATTTTCACATTTATCTCTATATAATAATGGGTGCACTTGTCTTCTTTTCTCATCATTATGAAAAAGTGATTAATAATTGAAATATCCATTGAAAAGTGGTGACACCATTATGTCTAATACTAACCTAGTTGACTCAAAAATTTCTTATCCAATTTTTTCTTTACAAGTTTCTCTTGGGAGGTATTGATGAAAACTGCATGTGGTGGACCACCCCTACAAATGTCAATGAACTTTCATGAGAACCCTAATAGGATTAACTAAAGGTACCTCTTAGTCATTATCTGATATGTCCCATTATACATTGAATAGATTATATTTAATGCTAATGTGGATGATGTCACCCTTGGGATAATTGCAAGAAATTAAGTATGTGCCTAATAACTCTAAAACACTCTCATACCACTTGTCTTCCTTATACTCTAAAGTTGTCAATGAACAATGTATATCATTCTAAATATTTTGAGTAATATAATAAAAAGGAAGTATCAGGAAGTACAAGTAAACCTACCGAGGTACTGAACATGCTTGTTGGCAGCAAGGCCATGCTTGTATGGTACTAAGGTAAACCTGTCAGGGTACTGAACATGCATGCTAGTAGTGGGGCTATGCCAAGTAAGGGAGTTGAAAAACATAAATTGACACACCTAAATAAGAAAAAACCCTTGGGTCTCATTCTGAAGCAATCATTATCAAATCAAGGCTAGGAGATGACCTTTATATCTCTCGGATGATGTTCTTGAGAACTTTCAAGTATCCACTTTAGGGTTCTATATTTAAAATAAATAGGTTTGCATGAAAGTGGGACCCTCGGTATATGAAATTCACCCTACCTAAGAAAGAAGAGCTTCATGTTTATAAACTTGGATAAGAGACGAGTTAATAGTCTTGGGACGTATTCTTTTATGTGTTCATCTCTTCAAATGGGATCTAAACTATGCTTATATCACTTTTATTTTAAAGGTAATATAGACAGGGGGGACTATTAGTCACCATTGTGAAAACTCTTGGCCATTATCCTATAATCATATTAGAGTCACATCCAGCCCTTTCTCCTAATTATGATGCACAACAAATTGGATAAGGCTTAACGTCAAATCACTAACAGATCCAATTTATTACTCGTGACTCCACTTTGCCATCATAACTTCTTTGCCGGGGGTAACAAGTGGGAAGCATAGGCCAGGAGGTTTATATTGTATAACAGGTTACTTAAAAGAAAACTTAAGGATCTAAAGAAGGGTGGAACTTCAGGGAATGCTTGATCGAGTGAGGACTACCATTAATTTTGAAAATTTGAAGATCATTATTACATGAGGACATGCAATCGATATGCTTTCAATATGATTTTAATATATCAGTATATGCTTTCAATTCTACACATGTTGATTTTTTTAGTAAATGTTTATAATGTTAAAGTGGATGTTAAGATATCATTATTTTCATTTTGATAATTGATAGTATTTAAATTATGGTGAAGATAAAGAAAAATGAGATTTTGCATCGAAGATTTACATAATGTTTTTAACTAGTCATATGTTGCATTCATTTGAATGTACGCCCAATATATTTCCTTTGTATAGGAATTTAGGAATGTGACTTTTGAGTAGACTTGATTTTTTTTTTTTTTCTTTTTTTTGTTTTATTTTGTCATTTTTTATTTTTCTTTCAATGAACGTCTAAAAATTGGTTTAATGCAAATATGGTGTCCTCATTAAATGAGGAAACTATTTAATATTTATCTAATTATTTCTCTAGTTATTATAAAAAAAAATCTTAATTAGTTTGATTTTGTTGAGAAACTTCATCTTTCTTCAATTTATTGGAAAACACTTAATTACATGACATTTATTTGAAGTTTACCCCTTCTCGGTGTTGGATTCTTTAACTATAGCCTATAGTCATAGTCAGGAGCATAGTTTATAGTGATAGGGTGCATTGGAATTGTTCTCTAGTTATGAATGTCTCAAGAAATAGCAAGTTTTGGTTAGGATATTTAGACATTTCAAAATTATTTAAGATTAACTTGGTGTTCTAATATGTCTTTATGTAAAAGTGTGTTGCTTTAGTATGCATCAGTATGTATTTCTATTTATGCAATCCAACGTTCATGATATGTTTTAGACATAAAATGATATGATGTTTCATATTATTGTCAATACTAAAAGCTATTGGTCCATGATCTCTATTTGAAAATCATGGAGGGTTATTTAATAAATATTAATTGTGAGAAACTCTTACTGAAGTTTTTTTATTTTGCATTAATGTATTGCTTCAAGTGGTCATTGGTGTACACATATTTGATCTCGTTTTCTGAGGAGTTACTTAAGTTGGTCATCTTGTGTGCGAATAACTTATTTTTTTAACATGGGATCAAAGCCCATTTGAAGACTTTCCCCCATTGTTGATCAATATCTTGAACCTGTGTTGTCACATGCATCAAAATATTTCTTGGTTCGACTATTTATATGCATTCATACGTTGACAACATTTCTATTACATTCAGTGTGTTTCTTTCAATTGGAAATATTTTTTGTTTCACTTGAAAAGGTTTTTGTTTTCCCAAGATAAAACTAATTTTGTCAAATCCTAATGTATAAAGTTTTATTATACCCTTTTAATTTTTTTCCCGAGTTAATATTTTAGTTTAACTATTTTTATTCTTGTTTTGATACTCTTTTTGGTCTATGTATGTTCTTTTCCATGTTCTTTGTAAGATCTCAAAAAATCAAAACTAGAGTGGAAAGTTTTTTATTTTCTATGTATGTTATTTGTGATGTTATTATATGATCTTAGCAAATTAGAAATAGAGAGAAACATTGCATTTAATCAACAATCTAAGTGGTATCTAACCCCATTAAAGTTAATATTTTTTTATTTTTTTTTTTAATTTCACTTGTTTTTGTGTGCAATCGCCTTGAATATTTTTCAGAGAAAAACAAGGGCTTTGGAGTGATCCAAAAATGGAAGGAATAATAAACAATTGTCTTATTTAGATGCTTAAAGTTGTTTAAAGAGTTCAGCTATTAATTAATCATGATATAAAAACAGAGATATGAACAGCAAAAAAAGAGACAAAGACAACAAGATCTTGATAACGACATTCACCAATGAGTGGCTACGTCTTCGGGCTTGCTTCCAAGTGGAGGACCTCTTTATTGATCTTCAAATGCTCAAGTTCTCTTACAATGGATCAATGTTGTTACATAACATGCTTTAGATCTATTGTGCAAGACCTCCTTGCCCAGACGCATGTATGTTTCCTCAAACTCCTCTCCCAAACATGACAAAAAGGCCTCTCAAAACATGAGAAAAAGCCAAAATACATAAACTGCTCCTCAAATTCCCTACATCAACAAGTTACTCGCAAGCTCCAAAAGGCCTAGTTTATATAGGTTTTAGTCTCAACAAGAGAAGCCTAAGTTCTCCTGAATATGTGGCCTCTTTTTGGGATCACATCCCCCTTCAAATGGCCAAAATATCCCTAAAACACCAATTCTGGACCAAAACTTTAATAAAAAATCCACTCTGTAACAAAAATTTGACAAATACATAGAGTAGCCCCTTTGGGCTAGGTGCATGCCCTTAGGAAAAGGTCATATGAATCTCATATGGCCGATCACCAGCCCTTTGGGCTGCATGCTGGCCTTTGATAAGCTCTAGCTCCTGGTTTTGGGCGCATTACACGAGACCTGTGGCTAGTAGTTATACCCACCGCGTGCAACCATAGGGATAAGCCCCCTGGTTATGTGGCATATCTGAATCCAAGGGAAAAGTAATAGAGGTGCTGGTGGTTAGGGCCAGGCCCTTTTACTATTGAATCATAGTCATATGTTATTGCTCGAAATCATGGGTTGGGCTTAGCCCAAGCCCCCACCCTTTCCAACCCATTACAATATGTAACATGTAAATAATTACAATGTGTCTTGTATAAACAAGGCACACACACGACACGTTGGTGTTGGGTCTCTCCTCAAGTCATTTGCTTGGTGGGTTGGTTGTGGGTTCAAAACCAATGGACCCCCAAACATTTTTAAACATTGTCACTCATGCTCTGACTAGGTGTCAGGTGGCTGCCCATGCCTAGGCCACGTGACACCACCACATATGCCCAAAAATT
The DNA here is from genome assembly GCA_000966675.3 of Picea glauca. Classification (NCBI taxonomy): domain Eukaryota; kingdom Viridiplantae; phylum Streptophyta; class Pinopsida; order Pinales; family Pinaceae; genus Picea; species Picea glauca. The sequence continues at coordinate 649,100 of JZKD02S1725050.1, forward strand.
GACAAGTGTCACATGCCACATGTCCAAATTTGATTTGATCTTTCCCAATCAACTACTGCCATGTGTCTCTGCCACATCATCATCATGAGGTTTCTTTGGTGATGTCATGTTGACGTTAGCGTTGACTTTTTTCCAATTTGACCTTTGACTTTTTAGTTGTTTGAGAATATGATCAGAATACGTTAACTCTTGCATACAGAGCCCGTTTGAGAAACTAAATATATGGCCGAAATCAGTGCAATGAGATGGACGCAATGGAATTAGTTTCATCCAATTCTGAGAACTTTCATTTTTTAGCATTTTCTGGGGAGCCTCCTAGATCATTCCTCCCCACTCGGAAGCATTTGGACCACCAAAAGTATAGTATCAGTTGGTAACTAAGTGAGGATATTATTTCCTCACCTTTTCGGTCTCCATCCACTTGGCCTGACTTGGATTTGTTCCCTTCAATACCACTCGAAGATACTCCACATCGCCCCTGCGAGAAGTTTGGGCTCTTTTGTCTAATATGGTGTCTTCCTCCAACTTGTTCATATATTCAGGAGAAAAATATTCGATGGTAGGAATATGAACATTCTCTCCTTGATCCTCGATCATAGGAGGCTCATACAATCTCAAGTTTTCCACATTTACAACTGAATAGATTTGCATATATGGAGGCAATTCTAACCGGAAAGCATTAGTACCAATCTTGTCTAAAATTTTGAAACGACCATAACGAATTGGTTTTAGCTTTTTAACTCACCTTGCATCCTTTCCTTGTTGATGTATAACTAGAATTGATCTCCTGCCTTGAATTGATGATCAACTCGGTGCATGTCATGCCTTGCCTTGTACTTGGCCTGGCTTTTCTCCAACTGTTCTTGTATCTCCTGATGGATCAACTAGATATGTTCAATGAACTTCGTATCCCAGTCCACATCACTGTCTCCTTCTACTGCAATGTCTTTTCCAAAGATAAAATCCAAAGGAGACTTTGGCAAGTACCCCAAACAAGTTTTAGATGGAGATCTCTGAGTAGAAGAATGTTTGGCTCGATTATATGCATGGTGTACATAACATAGATGTTCATCCCAAATCTTAGGATTTTTGTTGCAATATGCCCAAAGTAGATGAACTAATGTCCTATTCACCACCTCTATCTACCCGTTCGTCTATGGATGAAAAGTTGTGCTCTTCTTTAACCTGGTGTCCATAAGTTCCCATAAGCTTGACCAAAATTTCCCCAGGAATTTGGAGTCTCGATCAGATACAATAGAAGTAGGTAAACCAAAATGAACCCATACATTTTCAAAGAACATTTGAGTTGTTTGTTCAGCTGTGACCTATTTTTTTACAAGGAATCAAGACACACATTTTTTTGAACCTATACACAACTACATACAGGTAATCATGACCTTTTCTAGACATAGGCAGTCCCCCCACAAAATCCATAGATACACTTTCCCATGGTATAGAAGGAATAGGAAGTGGAGTGTACAATCCTAGCTTTATGTTACTTGGTTTGCTTATTGCACACATAGTACATCCTTTTACATATTTAGACACATTTTCATGCATTCGAGGCCAATAAAAAAATCTTTGTAACTGAGCAACTGTTTTATCTACCCCAAAATGCCCCGCTATAAAAGAAGTATGTGCCTCTCTAATGAAATGGACTCTTTCACTTTCTGGAATACGTAACTTGCCCAAATGATACAAGAGTTTGTCTTTAATATGATAATTCAGTTCTTCTGCTCTTTTACCATTACTTAAAGTTGTATAGACTTCCTTAAAATATTTATCCTCAGCATATTGTTCAATATAACTTCCATGAGTGATTGAATTGTGTTTAAGGATTGTAGCAATTGTAGTAGGAGGCCTAGATAACATATCAGCAACTTTATTATGAATGCCCTTTTTATATCTTATAACCAAGTAAAATTGTTGTAAAAACCCCATCCATATAAAACGCCTTGATTGTTGTAGCTTAGTTTGTGATTGCAGATACTATAATGGTTGATGATCAGTGTGTATTACTGTTTCTTTACCCATTAAGTAATTTTTCCACTTATTTCCACTTTGTACTAAAGCATACAATTCTTTATCATAGGTTGGATAGTTAATCACTGTTGTAGTGAAGGTCTCAGAATTATAGAATATGGGTTTTCTGTGCTGCATCAACACTGCCCCCATGGCATAGTCACTTGCATCGGTTTCAATTTCAAAAGACTCTTGTAGATCTGGCAATGCTAGAACAAGAGTTGTACTAATCTTTGTTTTCAAAGTACCGAAAGCCTTATGTTGGCTTCCTCCCCACTGGAATCCCCTTTTCACACTTGTTAAAGAATGTAAAGGCACTGCAATCAAAGAGAAGTTTGCAATAAACTTCCTCCAATACTGTAATGTTCTTGACTTGGCTAGTCTAGGAAATGCTTCTAATGTGTGTGTAGGATCAAAGGTTTACAACATATAAATGATCATACATATAATAAACACGACAAAGGACTGCATAGTTTGTATTATGATATCTCCGTGGATTACAAAATGGTCGAATGTGGCTGAATAAACTGACAATACTCGATTAGATCAACAGACAAAGGATCTTAGCCAGAATACAAATAAGAAACGACGGTTGAATAAAATAACAACACTTAGCTAGATCAAAAGACAAAAGGATCTTAGCTGAAATACAAATAAGAAACTAAAAGGTAATACCTGGAATATGGGAGCACTGCGGAATCAATGAAGAATGATGGAAGCCCTGGATGATCTTCCCGGTGACTAGGGTGTGTCTTTCAACACCAAAATCAGCCAACTGGTGTCTTCCTCATGGAATACACTGGACTATCTCTCCTGAGATGTGCCTCTTCTCCTCAATGACAAGTCATAATCTGCATAATGATGAATTAGGTCGTTGACCCTTCCTTTATAGATTTCCAAAACCCTAAATCATGTTGAAACCCTAATTCACTATTTACTTCCAAAACCCTAAATCATTGTTGAAACCCTAATTCACTGTTGACTTCTATTTTTAGCTCATAATGACTTAAAAGCGCTTTTAACCCTTTTTAGCTCAATGTCACTTTCTGAATATAACACATGTGACTGGAGTGACCTCTAGTAACCCTGTTTACCCCTCTTTGGCCCTGGATATAGTCTAATGGGGCAGTTTAGACCATTAAGCCTCCTCTCTGGAGCTCCTATTTGGAAAGGGACATTACAGTCCTCCCTTCCTAAAATTGCTTGTCCTCAAGCAATACCAGTCCAACGTGTTGCAACACTTGCTCACTCTCCCAAGTAGCGTCCTCTACTGGAAGCCCTCTCCATCTGATCAAACACTCTCTGATGACCCTTCTCCTCAGTTTCTACTCCCGGAACTCCAAAACCTCCTCCGAAACTAACTCCAACTGTCCATCCTCATCCAACAGGGGAATCTCCTCTGATATGCTAATGAATTGTCCCACTTCCTTTTTGAGGCAAGACACATGGAACACGTTATGAATCTTGCTCCCCTCTAGAAGCTCTAGCTCATAAGCAACATCGCCTACTCAGTGCATGATCCTGTAAGGACCATAAAATATGGGCTTGAGCTTCTCAGCCCCACTCTTCTTCAGAGATGACTGTCTGTAGGGTTGGAGTCTCAAGAAAACCAAATCTCCAACCTCAAAGCTGCACTCTATCCTATGCATGTCCGCACTTATCTTCTGTTGGTTTTGCATCGTCTGTAGATTCTCTTTCAACAACTTGAGAATCTCCTAAATCTCTATGATCCAATCCTTGGCCTTGGGAGCTCTTCTCTCCTCGAATACCAAATCTACCAAAGTGGGAGCATCATATCTGTACAATTCTTGGAAGGGTGTCATACCAATGGACATGTGGAAGGTGGTGTTGTAGCAATGTTCTCCTAAATGTAACCACTTTACCCACGTTTTTTGTTGTCCTCCTACATAGTTCCTCAAATACCCTTCAACCCACTTGTTGACAATATCAGTCTGCCCATCTGTCTGAGGGTGATAGCTGGTGCTAGCTGTCAACTCTTTCCCCACCAACCGAAACAACTCTCTCCAAAATGTCCCTATGAACCAACGGTCCCTGTCACTGACGATGTTCTTTGACAACCCATGAAGTCTTAAGACCTCCCTAAAGAAAAGATCAACTACCTGAAAAGTGTTGTACTCTGTCGGTATGGCGTAGAAATGAGCAAACTTTTTCAATTTGTCGACCACTACATGGATACAGTCCTTACCCTGGACCTTGGGTAGACCTATGATGAAGTCCATAGATATACTCTCCCATTTCTTCTCTGGAATGGGGAGTGGTTGAAGTAGCCCTGCTGGAAGAGCATGCTCTAACTTGTTCTACTGCCAAGTCACACACTCACTGATGTGTCTCATAAAGTCTTGTTTGAGGCCCTTCCATGAGAACCTCTCTCTGATCTGTCTATAGGTTTTGAAAAACCTGTGATGGCATCCTAGAGGTGAATCATGAACTGCGGTGAGGATATTCTTCCTAAGCTCTGAATATGGCACCAAGTAGACTCTATCTTTGTAAAATATGACATTGTAATGACCCTATACCAGTCATCCTGTATCTTCCCATCCATCACCTCACAAGCGAACTTGTTCTTGGAATATTCCACTAACAAGTGGGATTTCCAATATGCTGAAATCTCCATCAAAGAACATGCCACAAGTCTCCTCAATAGTGCATCAGCCACAATGTTCTTCTTCCCCTTGACATACTCTATGTCAAAGTCGAATGCTATACCTTCATCACCCATTTTTGTTGGCGCTCACTGAGTTCCTTCTGCTCAAGAAAATACTTCAAACTATTGTGATCGGTCTTGACCACGAATTTGTTGCCCACCAAATATTGTCTGAACTTGGTCAAGACATGCATGATTGCCAACATTTCCTTGTCATAAATGGAGTACAACCTCTCATTTTGACTAAGCTTCTGGCTCTCTAATACAATGGGGTGTCCTCCCTGCATCAAAACTGCATCGATCCCTTCACCGGATGTGTAACACTCTAGTACAAATGGCAAGGTGAAGTCTGGTAGTGCCAACACTGGACAAGTGCCCATGACTTCCTTCATGTGATCAAAGGATTCTTGTGATTTCTCGGTCCATATGAAGGCCCCATGCTTGGTAAGATCTGTCAACGATGCTCCAAGATGATAAAAACCCTAGAAGAACCGCCTGTAATAGCTGCACAACCCGAAGAAGCTCCTCAATTATGTCACGTCCTTGGGCGTCGGCCAATCCATAATGGCCCTGATCTTCTCTTGGTACACCTGTACCCCATGTTCACTGATGATGTGGCCTAACTAAATAATCTATGTCATACCAAACTCGCACTTGGACTCTTTGGCATATAATGATTGTGCCTCCATGATGCTCAATACCTCATCCAGGTGCCTCATATGCTCTTTCCATGATCGGCTATAGATCAAG
>JZKD02S1725050.1:654586-678124 GCA_000966675.3 Picea glauca
GGCTATAGATCAAGATGTCGTCGAAGAAAACCAAGACTGATTTCCTTAACTGATCCTTGAATATATGGTTCATGCAAGACTGGAATGTAGCGGGTGCATTGGTTAGCCCAAATGGAATAACCAGGAACTCGAAGTGTCCAAAATGACACTAAAATGTCGTCTTCTCTATGTCCTTCTCTCATATGCTAATCTGATGATATCCAGAGCGTAGATCCATTTTTGAGAAGAAAACTGCCCCATGCAGTTCATCCATAAATTTTTCAATGTGTGGGATAGGGTACCAGTTCTTAATGGTTTTCTTGTTTAAGGCTCGGTAATCAATGCACATCCTCATGGTGCCATCCTTCTTCAGAACTAAGACAACTGAAGAAGCAAATGGGATATTTCTCGGTCTGATGTGTCCCATCACCAGCAATTCCTTGATTTCCTTCTCTATGTCATCCTTGAACCTCCTAGGATGATGATAGGGGGGGTGATCATATGTTTGGCCCCCTCCTCCAACTCAATGGTGTGCTCAAACCCCCTGTCAGGTGGTCTCCCTAGTGGAATTGCCTCAAAGACCTATTGACGTCATCCCAATAAATCCTTGATCTCTATATGGTATTGTTGTCGACCTTCTGAATCCTTATGAGTAGTGATCAATTATTTTGCGTCATATGCTACCTCCCCATGTCTAAATATCCTCTCCATCCTCTTGTCTGAAACTGTCCTGGGTGCTCCTGTCGACATACCTCTTAGAACAACCTTCTTCCCATCCTGATCTTTGAATCCCATTTCCAAGGTTTGGTAGTTGGTAGTGATTTTTCCCAAGGTAATCATCCACTGAACTCCTAACACCACATCTGTGTCTGATAGGTCAACCACATAAAATGTGTCTCTCACTGTGTAGTTTCCTAACCTCATCTCTAATTTTGGAACTCTGTCTAGACACTCCATTGTGTGGCCATCTTCTACCGCAACATCAAACCCCTAAAACTCCTTTGTCTGAAGTTCTTGTCTCGATACTAGTGAAGCGTCGATGAAGTTGTGGGTGGCCCCACCATCTATCAGGGCGATTTCTTGTTGCCTCTGAATAATCCCTTTGACATGGAGAGTATCATACCTGGGAACACTAGAAAGGGTCGTTATGACACCTCCCTTTGTTGGTTTCCTCCTATTAGCCTGTTTTGGTGGTTGTGGGACTATTGGAGGATGGGATCCTTTCGATGTCGGTGGTCTACGGGGAGGTTGCTCCTCTACTGGTGTTGACTCCTCCTCTGAACTAGTGGATCCACTGTCCTGCTCCTCCTCCTCACTGTCCACGTTGTCTAATGCTACCTCAATATAATGAATCTCTCCCTTGCCCATGCACCTGTGGCCTAGGACCCAAGGATCTATGTAGTTGAAGCAAAGCTTCTTCCTCATAAGATCTCACCTAGTCTCATCATCCAACTTCTCCTTGCCCTTCCATTCTCTTTGGAATGGCTTCATGTCTCGATCCCTTTGGGGAACAAATGGTTTGGAGAAAGTTTTTTTCTTTGGCACTGAGTCTGCCAGATCTTGAGTGTGAAGGATGGCATCCTGCAAAGTGGGAGGCCTTTATGCCTTCACCCATCCTCTCAAAGTCTTTGTGAGTCCTTCTCTGAATAACATGATCAGCCTAGGCTCTGATATATCTGTCTCTACCACGGCTACCTGCTGAAACTCCGTGATGAACGCCTTTGTTGTGCCAATTTGTCTCAACTAGGCTAGATCCCTGAAGTGTATCTCGGAATCCTTCCTATCAAACCTGTCCATGAGCCTATCTGTAAACTCCCTATAGGAGGTGATGCGACTGTGACCTAATGTCACCAGTCCATGATACCACCACTCGTGTGCCTCACCCTCCAAGTGTAAGGTCGCGAAATTGATGGCCTATGTCTCGGTCATCTGGTTAAGCTTGTAATGCGTGTCTATCTTCTGTACCCAATCTCTGGCGGTCTATTTGGGTGATCCATCGAAAGAAGGGATGGTGAGTTTCCCAACTTTTCAAATGAAATCGAGGTTATGCCCCTATTGTTTTTGTGGTCCTCCCCTCTACAGCTCTTTGAGGCGGTTCCTGAGTCTGAGTCCATAGTACTCGACTAAGGTCATGTCCCGATGGAAGTAATGACCCAATGTTGCGTACTCCCTCCTATATTTTGCAATGTCGTCAGCATGAGTGGGTGGCCTCTGTGTTATCGGTGGTGGTGTTGCTACCGGAGGTGCCCTCTGGAAACTGGGAAACAAGGGTCTGGGAATCCTACTCACAGAGGTGTATGTGCGAGAGGGTGACTGGGGTCTACTGCCTTCTCCCGAGTTCCCCTGTGCTACATGTGGGACTTGTGTATCTGGGGTGCCCACTCTAGCCAATCTATCAACCACCTGTGCCAAGGACTGAGACATGGTCTGTTGACTAGCTAACATATCATTGATAACCTGCATGAAAGTTACCTCTGGATCTACGAGGGCCTTTCCACTACCCTCTGGTCGCTCATATCTGTCTCCTAGCATCCTCTCTGCCTCACGCTCAGCCTCATTCTCTACCCTTCTCTCTGCTTCTTTGTGTGCCTCTTCCTCTTCCTCTAAGCTAGGAGGAAAAGGGGGGAGATCAGGCCTATGCCTTCTTTCCTGATGCCTATTGTAAGTGACATATTTGTCACCTACGTGTTCATGGCCCTATGGGTCTTCTGCTACACTCATTTTCTTTAGTCACAGGCTGGCAGGACTAAAGCTTTGATGCCACTGTAATGTTCCTGACTTGGCTAGTCTAGGAAACGTTGATAATGTTTGTGTAGGATCAAAGGTTTATAGCATATAAATGATCATACAAATAATAAACATGACAAAGGACTGCAAAGGTTGTATTATGATATCTCTGTGGATTACAAAATGGCTAAATGCAGCTGAATAAACTGACAATACTTGATTAGATCAACAGACAAAGGATCTTAGCCAGAATACAAATAAGCAATGGCAGCTGAATAAAACAACAACACTCAGCTAGATCAAAATACAAAAGAATCTTAGCCGGAATACAAATAAGCAACTAAAAGATAATACCCGAAATATGGGAGCACTGTGGAATCAATGAAGAATGATGGAAGACCTGGATGATCTTCCCGGTGACTAGTGTGTGTCTTTCAAAACCGAAATCAGCCAACTGGTGTTTTCCTCCTGTAATACACTGAACTATCTCTCCTGAGATGCGCCTCTTCTCCTCAATGACAAGTCATAATCTGCATAATGATGAATTAGGTCATTGACCCTTCCTTTATAGCTTTCCAAAACCCTAAATCATGTTGAAACCCTAATTCACTGTTAACTTCCAAAACTCTAAATCACTGTTGAAACCCTAATTCATTGTTGACTTCCAAAACCCTAAATCATTGTTGAAACCCTAATTCACTGTTGACTTCTATTTTTAGCTCATAATGACTTAAAAGTGCTTTTAACCCTTTTTAGCTCAATGTCACTTTCCGAATATAACACCTATGACTGGAGTGACCTCTAGTAACCTTGTTTACCCCTCTTTCGCCTTGGCTATAGTCTAATGGGGCAGTTTAGACCATTAGGTCTCCTCTCTGGAGCTCGTATTTGGAAAGGGACATTACAAATAATGTGTTGCTCCCATGAAGCTCCTTACTTCGGTTACATTCGTAGGCGTTGGCCAATTTACAATAGCCTCAACTTTTGAGGGATCAATCTTGAGCTCTCCACCTCCTACAATGTAACCTATATATACAAGAGATGTTTTGCCAAATTCACATTTTGACAATTTTACAAAAAGTTTCTCTCTTTACAACACTGAAAGTATCTGCCTAACATGTTGGACATGCTCTTCCCTAGTCCTACTGAATATAAGAATATCATCTAAGTAGACTATTACAAATTCATCAATGAAAATCATGAATACATCATTCATAACTCTCATGAAAGTAGCAGGTGCATTAGTAAGCCCAAATGGCATCACTAACCATTGAAACAATCCTTGTTTTGTTTTAAAAGCAGTCTTCCATATATCCTATTCAACATCCCTGATCTGATGGTAACCACTTCTTAAGTCTAACTTAGTGAAATAAACTGCATGTTTCAGTTGATCTAATAAATCATCAATGCGAGGCAAAGGATAATGATTTTTTACCGTGATTTTGTTCAAAGCTCGAAAATCCATGCACATGCGCCATGTGCCATCTTTCTTTGGCACCAGGATGATAGGTGACCCACATGGAGAAGCACTAGGTCTGATGACCCCTTGTTCAACTAGCTCTTGTACCTGCTTCTTTATCTCTGCATTTTCCAAGACTGATAACCTGTACATGCCAATGTTAGGAAGAGGAACATCCTGTTGCAATTGTATCTCATGTTCAACTTGTTGTTTTGGAGGCAATCCTTTCGGGACTTGAAATAACTCATGATAGTCAGAAACAATTCTAACTAAATCATCTTTTAACTTCACATCGCAATATTTGAAAGTATCAATTCCGACAGTGTCTTTAGATTTTACCACCATTAAGAGATATCACTTACTGACATTTACAATCCTCTTCATCTGTCCTGAGTTGATTAGAGATAAATTCAATTTATTTTGATGAGCCCTTACTATATATTCTTTTCCATCTTTAGTTAATTGATACTTATTGTCTTCACGATAGAATATTGCTTTTCTATCATACAAATATGGACTTCCAAGTATGATACCACATATATCTAGTGGAACTACATCCAACTCAGCCTCATCTATGAACTGTGAATTAATTGCAAACTTTAGGACACATTGTCTTTCCACCTACAACTGATTATCATTATGAATCCATCATAAGGGATATGGTTTCTTATGAGGTTTATTGATTAATCCCAACTTTTTAACTATTGCTTCTAATATCAAATTTACTTGTGAGCAACTGTCAAATAGAGTATCAATTTTTGTATGTTTGGAAATTACCCTTATATGAAAAAGTTTTGTTCGTTTGACCTCATCAACTTCATTATCAACTTTTAAAGACTGAATTGAAGAACTCGTACCAGCTTCAGAATTTTTACCTTTGATTCCTGTGACTGTGACCTTTGTCTCATCTCCCAAATCTGACCCCAAATCGACTTGAGTTGTTGCAGTAGTCTTTGGTTTTCCTTTATTCCCGAACTTTGCTGGTTTCAACTTTGGGTGAAGGATCCAACAACGATCCTCACTAGGGCCTTCCTTCTTACAATGAGTACATGTAGGTTTCTCCTTCTTCACTGTATTAGTTTTATTTCCTTTGAACTTCTCTTTACCCTTGCCTTTGAACTTTCCTTCAGTAGATTTGAATGGTTTTACAAAATCAACATTTACATTATTGCCTCTAGATTCCAAATGAATCTCTTGCACACACACCTCATCTAAACTAGTAGGATTAAACATAAGAATCGTATGTCGTAAATAACTATGAAAACCATCTATATACTTAAGAAATGTCTCTTGAGTATCCAATGATATTCCCAACAACAAAGCTCTTTTGCAAAAGTCATGTGTATAACTTTGAACAACTTGTCATTTTAACTGTCTAATGTTCTGCCATGACATAATAGCTTGTTGCATGTAAGGTAGAGGATAAAATTTCTTTTGTAAAGAGGATGTAAAATCAAGCCATGAAGAGAGAGTCTTACCAAACTTCTTAAGATCCAGTTTTTTCATGCTTTCCCACCAAACAAGGGTGGTTCCTCCCATCTTGAGACTAGCAAGCTAGATCATAGTCTCTTCGTCTATGATTCTTTGTATCCTGCAATACACTTCAATTTATCTTATCCAATTATCTAACTTTCCTGCATTTAGTTCTCCATCATACAAAGGCAACTCAAACTTAACATCAAGTTTTAACAAAGGTATATTAGACTTATGCTTATGTGTTTGTTTTTGTATGGTAGATGTTGTATAATGAGAACTAGAATTTGATGTAGAACTTGAAGAAGAAGGAGAAGATGGCGGTGAAGGTGGCCTAGGAGGAGGATTTGAAGACTCTCCTTTCCCTTCACTTCTACCCTTCATTAAGATCTCTCCCAAGGCTGGTTTCTTTATCTCCAAGAAATCTTCATACAACACTTTAACCATTTCAGACATGGAGAAAAGTGCATCTTCTAGTTTCTTGGTTCGTGGAAAAATCTCTCCTTCTGAAGCCATTCTTTTCTTCCTCAACAATCGTTTTATCTCGAGAATGAATTCAGCCAATGATCCTTCTTGATGCAGGAGCATCTCCCACATCAAGTGAGCTAGCGCGGAGACAATCAAACAGCTGGACGAGTGCCAGCACAAATTTTGAAAATCATCTTGGAAGTTGTTGCGCGGTCTTAAATGAACCATTAAGATGAGGCACACTTGTATATGTAAATGGACCTTGATCCGTTAGCTCTCGTCCTTAGTAGGTAGGAGGCATTTAAAAGTAGTTAACGCAAGTAGATAGAATTTAATTCTAGATTAGACAATTTTAGAGCGCAAGAGGGAAACGGGATATAGACACCCTCATTGTGTATTGTAACATTATCATAGGAAGAAGAGCAAGAGAATGTAGAGAGTTGTGTAAGAACACCCATGTACAGATATTTGGATTAATAGAAGAGATTGATTCAAATTCATGGCTTTGTGTGTCTGTTCTCTATGTATTGATGTTGAATGATATGCTAATGAATGTTTGCTTCCTGTTATACATTTGCTTTATATGCTGTGTATATGAGTTCATGATTTAAGTTTGAAGTATGAAAGTAAGAAGGAATGAGTTTCAATTGTTTCTCTATCTGAGTAAGAATTCCTGCAAGGAGTGCAGTTGAAGTGTCCACAAGGAGTGCGTCAATGAGAATTCAGGGTTGCGTCTCTGAAGCTCAGATAGTTTTACTTTGTTCTCATTTCCTCAAAGTGCAGTTGAGTACAGGAGCCGTGCAAGGAGTGCGCAAGCCAAGCAAAGCTTCAGGGTTGTGAACCTGAGTGAAGCATCGAGAGACTACTGCTACAGGTGTGCACAGAGTCGAAAAGATTCAACACTTGGAAGTTGTTGAATGTCTGCCGCAAGGAGTGCGTGCAAGGTTCTCTGAAATATTCAGAGTTGGGAAAATCTCAGGAGGTATAAGACCTTCGAGAAATCATCAAAGAGAAGCACAGGTATTTTGTTCCATGGAGCGTTCAAGCAAGCATCGTAAGTTTGTGTGCTGGTGAAATAGTCTTCATGGAGGAAAACTTGGTTCGTCTCGCAGAAATCGTCAAGGAGGGATGAACAGTCAGAGTTCTCCGATGAGGATTCGCAAATCTCCATGAGTTGTTAGATCTCGCGGAGGTGCAAGGAAGATACGCAAGTATTCCCAAGAGGTTCAAAACTCAGGAGGGGTAGGACCGTAGATCCAAGTCACGAGGACTGTTGGATTTACTCGTGAATTCGCACATCGGGGTTTCGTAGGTTGAAACTCTGTAGTATTGCAACGGGAATCGTGAAATCGCGATACGCGATATCTCGACAGTCAAAAGAATAGTGTGGGGCCATAGGAGTCAGCGAGGTGGACAGGTGGCACGCCTTATCGGGGTTTTCGCAGTAAGAAGTCCCGAAACATTGACCTCAGGATTCGCGATCCCGCGAAGTCCAAAATCCTGATAGAGGTGACAGGCATTGAAAGATCAACTCGCGCGTGTTTCAGAGTTTCGGCGTATCGGGAATCAAGAGTCGAGGATACGAGTTGTTTGATATCGCGAGTGTCGAATTCGCGATAGGGAAAGTCCCGAAAGAGAAGGAAAAGGTCAGCGTTGATTGAGGTGTCGGGTCTCGGTGATTCAAGAGTACAACATTCGACCACTGACCTCACGAAGCTGCAAAGTCTGATCCCCCGAGTGTGAAGAGGGGATCCCAAGAGAATTTTATGTGGGTGCAGATTTCTCGACAGGGAGATAGAGGAACATCAAAGTTCTTCGGGCCGAGAAGGAAGAAAATATCCTGAGCTGACGTAAACCTTTTGACCTATGGGTTTTGAGGTAGAGGGAGTCGGCATCAGTTTGGTATCAGAGCACAGAAAGATTCTTTACTTTCTATAGCAGAGAAGAAAGAGAATTCACCATGCCACCAAGGAGAGATAGACAGTCACCCGATCCAGAGGATAGGGAAATAGCGAGAAGAAGAGGTAGGCAGATGACAGATCCAGCTATGGAGAGACAAATGTGTAATCTACGGGCTAGACTCGAAGACATGGAGATAGCGCAAAGATGCACAGTCAGTGTTGGGGATCTTAGTGATTTTAAAAGCGAAGTTGAGGCTGAACGTGAAGAAGAAGTTGCAGTCGAAGATGCATCAAACGAGCATTTGATCAAAGCTATTGCCAAAATGGGTGCAAGGGAAAAGATGGGCATTCCAGTTTACGAGGGGAACTTGGATGCAGAGGAGCTTCTAGACTGGATTAGAGCTCTGGACACGTACTTCGACTATGAAGATGTCGAAGAAGACAAGAAAGTCAAGCATGTTGTCACAAGATTGAAGGGACATGCAGCATTGTGTTGGGATGAACTACAAGCTGACAGATGCTACAAGGGCAAGCAGAAGATCAAGAGTTGGGACAGAATGATCGCAAAGATGAAGGCAAAATTCATCCCGAGGGATTATCAAATGACTCTGTTCAGGAGGATGTAGAACCTGAGACAAAAGCTGATGAAAATGAAAGAATACACTGAGGAATTCTACAAACTGAACATCAGGGCAGGTCATCGGGAGAGAGATGATGAGAAGGTTTCCAGATACATGAATGGCCTAAGATATGATATCTAGGATGAGATGAGCATGGTAACCATCCGAACGGTGGAAGATGCTTATCAGATGGCTCTGAAAGCTGAGGAGAAGCTGAGCCGAAAACAGAGTCAGAGGGGCCGAGGCAGAAGTCATCCCAGAGGCAAGGCAGTTGCCCAAGACAAATATTAGAATCCCAAGGAGGAATGGAAGAAACCTCAAACTCGAGTTGAGAGAGGTGGAACCTCACAACGAGGACAATATGTTGAACAGAGAGGACAGCATAATGAGCAGAGAGGAGATTATGCTGACAACAACACTTTTCCTCGTACTAGAGGCAGAGGAAGAGGAAGAGGTGGAGTAATAACATGCTTCACATGTGGAAAGAATGGGCACAAGTATTATGAGTGTCCCGAGAAAAAGAAAGAAGGTGGAGAAGCTCACATTGTCGAGGCACAGAGGCAGGATGTTGAAGCAGAAGATGCTAAAGGCGGAAGATCGTTGATGATGTGAAAATTCCTTTTGACACCTGAGAAGGAGGCAGAGAGTTCAGTCCAAAGGACCAGACTTTTCAGGACTTCTTGCAAGACCAAGGACAGGGTATGAAAAGTCATTGTATACAGTGGTATCACGGATAATCTCATATCTACAGAGATGGCAGAGAAGTTGGAGCTGGAGACGACTGATCATCCAAGCCCATACAGAGTTTCGTGGCTACAAAAAGGACACCAGGTAACTGTCACTAAACAATGCTTGGTTGAATTTAAGATAGGAGGATATAATGATAAGATCTTGTGTGATGTCATTCCTATGGATGTTTGTCATCTATTGTTGGGTAGACCATGGCAATATGACAGGAATGTGATTCATGATGGGCGAATGAACACATACACCCTAGAGAAGAATGGGAGGACACACATGTTGCTTCCGATAAAGGATAAGGAGGTGAAGCCGGAAGTAAGCAATACAGTACTTCTCACGAGTGGGAAGGAACTTCTTAATGAGGTTAAGAAGAAGGAGGATCCACAGTTCATTGTAGTCAGAAAGCCTAGAATTGTGTTGACTAGCACAAGGGTGCATCATTTACCAGAAGAAGTTCAGGAACTGCTGGGAGAGTTCACTAATATAGTCGTGGACAAATTACCTCGTTCGTTGCCACTGATCAGGAGTGTGAGCCATCATATTGATCTCATATCAGGGGTCAGTTTTCCAAACAAATCCGTGTACAGATTGACACCACAAGATAATGAAGAGGTTAAGAGGCAAGTCCAAGATTTGTTGGACAAAGGTTTGGTCAGGGAAAGCTTGAGTCCATGTGTTGTTCCAACGGTACTCAGTCCAAAGAAAGACGGAGGCTAGAGGATGTGTACTGACTTGAGGGCGATTAATAAGATAACCATTAGGTACATATTTCCATTGCCGAGGATGGATGATCTGATGGATTTCTTAAGTGGAGCAAAGTATTTTTCAAAGATTGATTTGAAAAGCGGTTATCACCAAATCTACATGAGAGAAGGTGACGAGTGGAAGACAACATTCAAAACAAACGAAGGGTTGTATGAATGGCTTGTTATGTCATTTGGCTTAACAAATGCACCAAGTACCTTCATGAGGTTGATGAACGAAGTCCTGAAAGATTTCATCGGGAAATTTGTCATTGTGTATTTGCATGACATATGGATTTACAGTAAATCAGTGGCAGAGCACTTGAAGCATTTGGCTACAATGAATCAGAAGCTACAGCAGGAGAAACTGTTGATAAATATGAAGAAGTCCTCATTCATGAAGATAGAGCTCATTTATTTGGGATTTGTTATTTCTGCAAATGAGTTGAGAATGGATCCAAATAAGGTGGAAGTGATCAAGAATTGGCCATCACTGAAGAATGTATTTAAGGTGAGAAATTTCACGGATTGGCTAGTTTCTACCGAAAATTCATCAGGAATTTCAGTGGGATTAGCACAACGATGATGGATACAATGAAGAAAATACACAAGTATTTTCACTAGATAGAAGAGGCTAAGAAAAGTTTTAATCTGTTGAAGAGGAAGATCACGGAACAACCAGTTTTGGTGTTGCCTGATTTTCAAAAGACATTTCAAGTGAAATGTGATGCAAGTGGATTTGCAATAGGGGCAGTCTTGAGTCAAGAAGACAGACCGATAGAATATTTCAGCGAGAATATGAATGAGGCGAAAGTGAAGTAATCTACTTATGATAAGGATTTTTATGCTATCATACAAGTGTTGAAGAAATGGAGGCATTACTTGATTCCGAAAGAGTTTGTTTTATACAGTGACAATCATGCACTGCAGTTTGTGACTCAACAAGAGAAGTTGAATCAGAAACATGTCAAATGGGTTGAGTATATGAAAAATTTCACTTTTGTGATTAAACATATTTCTGGTACTGCTAACAAAGTGGTTGATGCTTTGAGCAAGAAGTGTTTGTTGTTGCAGGAGTTCAGAGTCAAAACGTTGGGTTTTGATGATCTCAAGGACATGTACGCAGATGATCGATATTTTCAAGAGGCATATGAAGTAGCTGAGAATCCAGTTCTCAGGGACAGAATCCAATGGACGGAATACATAATCCAGGAGGGATTACTATTTAAGGGAAATCAGTTGTGTATTCTGAAATGCTCCATGAGGGAGAATTTGCTAAAGGAGAAACACAATGGAGGATTGGCAGGACACTTTGGTCACGACAAGACGTTCGTGAAATTGAACGAGTCATACTTTTGGCTAGGGATGCGAGAGGACGTCAAGAGATTCGTGGACAGATGTAGAATTTGCCAGCGTTCGAAGGGAAGGAAGCAGAATGTGGGGTTCTATCAACCATTACCCATACCATAGAGGTGGTGGGACGCAATTAGCATGGATTTTGTATTGGGGTTGCCAAGAACACAAAGAGGTGTTGATTCAATCTTTGTGGTGGTGGATAGATTTTCCAAAATGGCACACTTCATTCCATGTCATAAAACCAATGACGCAACTCACATTGCTAACCTGTTTTTCAAAGAGGTCATTCGACTTCATGGGTTGCCGAAGAGTATTGTTTCGGATCGAGATACTAAGTTCATAGGGAATTTTTGGAGGACCTTATGGAAGAAGCTGGGAACTAACTTGTCATTTAGTTTAGCGTATCATACTCAGGCGGATGGACAGACAGAGGTCGTAAATAGAAGTTTGGGAGACTTGTTGAGGAGCTTGGTGACAGAACACCACAGCTAGTGGGACAATATATTACCACAGGAAGAGTTTGCGTAATAATGACTCAGTTAACAGGAGCACATGGCAGAGTCCATTTCAAGTTGTTTATGGCGTGCAGCCGAGAGGAATTTATGAACTGAGGGATTCAGAATAGACTGCGACTAGAAGCGCTAGTGCAGAAGAATTCGAAGAGGCGATGAAGGAACTTCACAGTCAGGTGAAGGAACGATTGTTGGAATCAAGCCAGGAATATAAGCGTAGAGCCGATCAGCATAGAAGACAACTTCAATTTGAGGTTGGTGATCTGGTTCTGGCACATTTGAGAAAGGAAAGGTTCCCGAGAGGAACATATAACAAGTTAAAGATGAAGAAAATCGGGCCATGCAGGGTCTTGAAGAAAATTGGGACAAATGATTACGAGATTGAATTACCCAATGGGATCAGAATTTCTCCGATATTCAATATCTCATATTTGTACCCATATAGAGATGAGGAAGCAAGTATTGGAGATGAGCAGCCAGTGATCCAGTGGACGAAGCAAATGCCAGTTGCAGATAAGCCGCAGATGGAGCGCATACTGGACAAGAGAGTGAGCAAGAGGACCAAGCGAAAGAAATACTTTGAGTATTTGGTCAAGTGGAAGAACCATCCAGTTGAAGATGCCAGCTGGGAGACCGAAGCAGAGATACAGAAGCATGGATAGACTATGCAGGAGCTCATGGAAAGGAGCCCATGAAAGTTTTCAAGCGAGGGAGTATGATGCAGGAGCATCTCCCACATCAAGCGAGCCAGCGCGGAGATAATCGGACAGTTGGACGAGCGCCAGCATAAATTTTGAAAATCATCTTGGAATTTGTTGCGCGATCTTAAATGATCCATTAAGATGAGGCGCACTTGTATATGTAAATGGACCTTGAGCCTTTAGCTCTCATCCTTAGTAGGTAGGAGGCATTTAAAAGTAGTTAATGCAAGTAGATAGAATTTAATTCTAGATTAGATAGTTTTAGAGCGCAAGAGGGAAACGAGATATAGACACCCTCATTGTGTATTTTAACATTATCAGAGGAAGAAGAGAAAGAGCATGCAGAGAGCTGTGTAAGAACACCCATGTACAGATATTTGGATTAATAGAAAAGATTGATTCAAATTCATGGCTTTGTGTGTCTGTTCTCTGTGTATTGATGTTGAATGATATGCTCATGAATGTTTGCTTTCGGTTATACATTTTCTTTATATGTATGAGTTCATGCTTTAAGTTTGAAGTTTGAAAAGAAGAAGGAATGAGTTTCAATTGTTTCTCTATCTGAGTAAGAATTCCTGCAAGGAGTGCAGTTGAAGTGTCCGCAAGGAGTGCGTCGAC
The DNA here is from genome assembly GCA_000966675.3 of Picea glauca. NCBI lineage: Eukaryota > Viridiplantae > Streptophyta > Pinopsida > Pinales > Pinaceae > Picea > Picea glauca. The sequence continues at coordinate 667,885 of JZKD02S1725050.1, forward strand.
AAGAACTCAGGGTTGCGTCTCTGAATCTCAGATAGTTTTACTTTGCTCTCATTTCCTCAAAGTGCAGTTGAGTATAGGAGTCATGCAAGGAGTGCGCAGGCCAAGCAAAGCTTCAGGGTTGTGAACCTGAGTGAAGCGTCGAGAGGCTGCTGCTGCAAGTGTGCACAGAGTCGAAAAGATTCAACACTTGGAAGTTGTTGAATGTATGCCGCAAGGAGTGCGTGCAAGGTTCTCTGAAAGATTCAGAGTTGGGAAAATCTCAGGAGGTATAGGACCTTCGAGAAATCATCAAAGAGAAGCACAGGGAGTTTGTGTCGTGGAACGTTCAAGCAAGCGTCGTAAGTTTGCGTGCTGGTGAACTAGTCTTCACGGAGGAAAACTTGGTTCATCTCGCAGAAATCATCAAGGAGGAACGGACGGTCAGAGTTCTCTGAGGAGGATTCGTGAATCTTCGTGAGCTGTTAGATCTCACGGAAGTGCAGGGGAGATATGAAAGTATTCCAAAGAGGTTCAAAACTCAGGAGGGGTAGGACCATAGATCCAAGTCGCGAGGACCGTTGGACTTACACGTGAATTTTCACATCGGGGTTTCGTAGGTTGAAACTCCGTAGTATTGCAACGGGAATCACAAAATCACAATACGCAATATCCCGACAGTCAAAAGAATAGTGTGGGGCCACAGGAGTCGGTGAGGTGGACAGGTGGCACGCCTTATCGGGGTTTTCGCAGTGAGAAGTCCTGAAACGTTGACCTCGGGATTCACGATCCCGCGAAGTCTGAAATCCCGATAGAGGTGATAGGCATTGAAAGATCAACTCACGCGTGTGTCGGAGTTTCGGCGTATTGGGAATTGGGAGTCGGGGATACGAGTTGTTTGATATCGCGAGTGTCGAATTCACGATAGGGAAAGTCCCGAAAGAGAATGAAAAGATCAGCGTTGACTGAGGTGCTGGGTCTCGGCGATTCGAGAGTACAGCATTCGACCACTAACCTCGCAAAGCTGCGAAGTCCGATCCCCCGAGTGTGAAGAGGGGATCCCAAGAGAATTTTTTGTGGGTGCAGATTTCCCGACAGGGAGATAGAGGAACATCAAAGTTCTTCGGGTCGAGAAGGAAGAAAAGATCCTGAGTTGATGTAGACCTTCCAACCTACGGGTTGTGAGGTAGAGGGATTCGGCATCACTTCTCCTTTCTGAAATTTGGATCTTGTATGCATCCACCCTACACTTGTTAAACCTTCCAAAACAACCAAATCTCTGATACCAAAATACTTGATCCAAAAATGGAAGGAATAATAAACAATTGTCTTATTTAGATGCTTAAAGTTGTTTAAAGAGTTCATCTATTAATTAATCATGCTGTAAAAATAGAGATATGAACAGAAACAAAAGACACAAAGACAATAAGAGCTTGATAACGGAGTTCACCAATGAGTGGCTACGTCTCCGGGCCCGCTTCCAAGTGGAGGACCTCTTTATTGATCTTCAAATGATCAAGTTCTCTTACAATGGCTCCATGTTGTTACATAACATGCTTCAGATCTATTGTGCAAGACCTCCTTGCTCAGACGCATGTATGCTTCCTCAAACTCCTCTCACAAACATGACAAAAAGGCCTCTCAAAACATGAGAGAAAGCCAAAATACATAAACTACTCCTCAAATTCCCTGCATCAACAAGTTACCCTCAAGCTCCAAAAGGCCTGGTTTATATAGGTTTTAATCTCAACAAGAGAAGCCTAAGTTCTCCTAAATATGTAGCCTCTTTCTGGGATCAAATCCCCCTTCAAATGGCCAAAATATCCCTAAAACACCAATTATGGACCAAAACTTTAATAAAAAAAACCACTCTGTAACAAAAATTTGACAAATACACAGAGTAGCCCCTTTGGGCTAGCCGCACGCCCTTAGGAAAAGGTCATATGAATCTCATATGGCCAAGCACCAGCCCTTTCAGCTGCGTGTTGGCCTTTGATAAGCTTCATCTCCTAGATTCGGATGCATTACATGGGACCTGTGGCTAGTGGTTATACCCACCGCGTGCAACCATAGGGATAATCCCCCTGGTTATGTGGCATATATGAATCTGAGGGCAGAGGAATAGAGGTATCGGTGGTTAGGGTTGTGCCCTTTTACTGTTGAATGGTAGTCATATGTTACCGCTCTAAATCATGGGTTGGGCTTAGCCCGAGCCCCCACCCTTTCCAACCCATTACAATATGCAACATGTAAATAATTACAATGTGGCTTGTATAAACAAGGCACACACACGACGCGTTGGTGTTGGGTCTCTCCTCAAGTCGTTTTCTTGGTGGGTTGGTCGTGGGTTCAAAACCAATGGACCCCCAAACATTTTTAGACATTTCCACTCATGCTCTAACTGGGTGCCACGTGGCTGCCCATGCCTGGGCCACATGGCACCACCACATATGCCCGAAAATTGACAAGTGTCACATGCCACATGTCTAAATATGATTTGATCTGTCATCTGCCCAGGCAATTTCTGCCACATGTCTCTTCCACATCAGCATCATGAGGTGTCTTTGGTGATGTCATGTTGACATCATCATTGACATTTTGTCAGTTTGACCTTTGACTTTTTAGTTGTTTGAGAATCTGATCAGAGTACGCTAACTCTCGCATATGAATCCCATTTGAGAAAGTAAACATATGGATGGAATCAGTGTGACGAGACGATTGCAATGGAATTGGTTTCATCCAATTTTGAGAAATTTCATTTTTTAGCATTTTCTGGACCTTGGGAGCCTCTTGGATCATTCCTCCCCACATGGAACCTTTCCTCCCCACATGGAACCTTTTGGACCACCAAAAGTCTGGTATCAATTGGTAACTAAGTGAGGATATTGTGTCCTCACCTTTCCAGTCTCCATCCACTTGGCCTGACCTGGATTTGTTCCCTTCAATCCCACTCAAAGATACTCCACATCGCCCCTGCGAGAAGTTCGAACTCTTTTGTCTAATATGGTGTCTTCCTGCAACTCGTTCATATATTCAGGAGAAAAATCTTCGATGGTAGGAATCTCAACATTCTCTCCTTGATCCTCGATCATAGGAGGCTCATAAAATCTCAATTTTTCCACATTTACAACTGAATAGATTTGCATATATGGAGGCAATTCTAACCGGAAAGCATTAGTACCAATCTTGTCTAAAATTTTGAAAGGACCATAACGAATTGGTTTTAGATTTTTACCTTCACCTTTCATCCTTTCCTTGTTGATGTATAAACAAACTTGATCTCTTTCCTTGAACTAATGATCAACTCGATGCATTTCATGCCTTGCCTTGTACTTGGCCTGGCTTTTCTCCAACTGTTCTTGTATCGCCTGATGGATCAACTGGATACGTTCAATGAACTTTGTATCTTGATCCACATCACTTTGTCCTTCTCCTGCAATGTCTTTTCCAAAGAAAAAATCCAAAGGAGACTTTGGCAAGTACCCCAAACAAGTTTCAAATGGAGATCTCTAAGTAGAAGAATGTTTGGCTCGATTATACACATGTTGTACATAACACATATGTTCATCCCAAAGCTTAGGATGTTTTGTTCACCACCTCTGTATGCCCATCCATATGTGGATGAAATGTTGTGCTCTTCTTTAACCTGGTGTCAATAAGTTCCCATAAGCTTAACCAAAATTTCCCCAGGAATCTGGAGTCTCGAGCAAATACAATAGAAGTAGGTAAACCAAAATGAACCCATACATTTTCAAAGAACATTTGAGTTGTTTGTTCAGCTGTGACCTATTTTTTACAAGGAATAAAGACACAAATTTTGTTGAACCTATCCACAACTACATACAGGTAATCATGACCTTTTCTATACATAGTCAATCCCCCCACAAAATCCATAGATATGCTTTCCCATGGTCTAGAAGGAATAGGAAGTGGGGTGTACAATCCTAGCTTTTTGTTACTTGGTTTTCTCATTGCACACATAGTACATCCTTTTACATATTTAGACACATTTTCATGCATTCGAGGCAAATAACAAAATGTTTGTAACTGAGCAAATGTTTTATCTACCCCAAAATGACCTGCTATAAGAGAAGTATGTGCCTCTCTCGTGACATGGACTCTTTCACTTTCTGGAATACATAACTTGCCCAAATGATACAAGAGTTTGTCTTTAATATGATAATTCAGTTCTTCTTCTCTTTTACCATTACTTAAAGTTGCATAGACTTCCTTAAAATATTTATCCTCAGCATATTGTTCAATATAACTTTCATGAGTCATTGAATTGTGCTTAAGGATTGTAGCAATTGTACTAGGAGGCCTAGATAACATATCAACAACTTTATTATGAATGCCCTTTTTATTTCTGATAACCAAGTGAAATTGTTGTAAAAACCTCATCCATCTAAAATGCCTTGATTGTTGTAGCTTAGTTTGTGATTGCAGATACTGTAATGGTTGATGATCAGTGGGTATTATTGTTTCTTTACCCATTAAGTAATTTTTAGACTTTTTAACACTTTGTACTCAAGCAATTTATCATAGGTTGGATAGTTAATTACTGTTGTAGTGAAGGTCTCAGAATGATAGCATATGGGGTTTTTTTGCTGCATCAACACTGCCCCCATGGCATAGTCATTTGCATCGGATTCAATTTCAAAAGATTGTTGGAGATCTAGAAATGCTAGAACAAGAGTTGTACTAATCTTTGTTTTCAAAGTATCGAAAGCCTTCTGTCAGCTTCCTCCCCACTGGAATCCCCTTTTCACACTTGTTAAAGCATGTAAAGGCGCTGCAATCAGAGAGAATTTTGCAATAAACTTCCTTCAATACTATGTTGATCCCATGAAGCTTCTTACTTCGGTTACATTCATAGGCGTTGGCCAATTTACAATAACCTCAAATTTTGAGGGATCAATCTTAAGCTCTCCACCTCCTACAATGTAACCTAGATATACAAAAGATGTTTTGCCAAATTCACATTTTGACAATTTTACAAAAAGTTTCTCTCTTTGCAACATTAAAAGTATCTACCTAACATGTTGGACATGCACTTCCCTAGTCCTACTGAATATAAGAATATCATCTAAGTAGACTATTACAAATTCATCAATGAATTAAGGCCTGAATACATCATTCATAACTCTCATGAAAGTAGCAGGTGCATTAGTAAGCCCAAATGGCATCACTAACCATTTAAACAATCCCTGTTTTGTTTTAAAAGCAGTCTTCCATATATCCTGTTCAACAACCCTGATCTGATGGTAACCACTTCTTAAGTCTAACTTAGTGAAATAAACCGCATGTTTCAGTTGATCTAATAAATCATCAATGCGAGGAAAAGGGTAACGATTTTTTACCGTGATTTTGTTCAAAGCTCGAAAATCCATGCACATGCACCATGTGTCATCTTTCTTTGGCACCAGGATGATAGGTGACCCACATGGAGAAGAACTAGGTCTGATGACCCCTTGTTCAACCAGCTCTTGTACCTGTTTCTTTATCTCTGCATTTTCCAAGACTGATAACATGTACATGCCAATGTTAGGAAGAGGAACATCCTGCTGCAATTTCATCTCATGTTCAACTTGTCGCTTTGGAGGCAATCCTTTCGGGACTTGAAATAAATCATCATAGTCAGAAACAGTTCTAACTAAATCATCTTTTAACTTCGCATCACAATCTTTGAAAGTATCAATTCCGACAGTGTCTTTATCTTTTATCACCATTAAGAGATATCGCTTACTGACATTTACAATCCTCTTCATCTTTTTTGAGTTGATTAGAGATAAATTCAATTTATTTTGATGAGCCCTTACTATATATTCTTTTCCATATTTAGTTAATTGATACTTATTGTCTTCACGATAGAATATTGCTTTTATATCATACAAATATGGACTTCCAAGTATGATACCACATATATCTAGTGGAACTACATCCAACTCAACCTCATCTATAAACTGTGAATTAATTGCAAACTTCAGGACACATTGTCTTTCCACCTGCAACTGATTATCATTATGAATCCATCCTAAGGGATATGGTTTCTTACGAGGTTTAATGATTAATCCCAACTTTTTAACTATTGCTTCTGATATCAAATTTACTTGTGAGACACTGTCAAATAGAGTATCAATTTTTGTATGTTTGGAAATTACCCTTATATGAAAAAGTTTTGTTCGTTTGACCTCATCAACTTCATTATCAACAAGTTTTAAAGACTGAATTGAAGAACTTGTACTAGATTCAGAATGTTTACCTTTGATTCCTATGACTGTGACCTTTGTCTCATCTCCCGAATCTGACCCCAAATCGACTTGAGTTGTTGCAATAGTCTTTGGTTTTCCTTTATTCCCGAACTTTGCTAGTTTCAACTCTGGGTGAAGGATCCAACTACGATCCTCACTATGGCCTTCCTTCTTACAATGAGTACATGTAGGTTTCTCCTTCTTCACTGTATTAGTTTTCTTTCCTTTGAACTTCTCTTTACCCTTTCCTTTAAACTTTCCTTCAATAGATTTGAATGGTTTTACAAAATCAACATTTACATTCTTGCCTCTAGATTCAAGATGAGTCGCTTGCACACACACCTCATCTAAACTAGTAGGATTAAACATAAGAATGTTATGCTGTAAATAACTATGCAAACCACATATATACTTAAGTAATGTCTCTTGAGTATCCAATGATATTCCCAACAACAAAGATCTTTTGCGAAACTCCTGTGTATAAATTTGAACAGTTTGTCCTTTTAACTGTCTAAAGTTTTGCCATGAAATAATAGCTTGTTGCATGTAAGCGAGAGGATAAAATTTATTTCGTAAAGCGGATGTAAAATAAAGCCATGAAGAGAGAGTCTTACCAAACATATTAAGATCCTATTTTTTCCTTCTTTCCCACCAAACAAGGGTGGTTCCTCCCATCTTGAGACTAGTAAGCTGGATCATAGTCTATTCATCTATGATTCTCTATATCCTGCAATACACTTCAATTTGTCTTATCCAATTATCTAACTTTTCTGCATTAGTTCTCCATCAATACAAAGTCAACTCAAACTTAACATCAAGTTTTAACAAAGGCATATTAGACTTATGCTTATGTTTTTGTTTTTGTATGGTAGATGTTGTAGAATGAGAACTGGCATTTGATGTAGAACTGGAAGAAGAAGGAGAAAATGACGGTGAAGGTGGCATAGGAGGAGGCTTTAAAGACTCTCCTTTCCCTTCATTTCTACCCTTCATTAAGATCTCTCCCAAGGCTGGTTTCTTTCTCTCCAAGAAATATTCAGACAACACTTTGACCATTTCAGACATGGAGAAAAGTGCATCTTCTAGTTTCTTGGTTCGTGGATAAAGATCTCCTTCTGAAGCCATTCTTTTCTTCCTCAACAATCGTTCTATCTTAGGAATGAATTCAGATAATGATCCTTCTCCTTTCTGAGATGTGGATATTGTAGGCATCCACCCTGCACTTGGTAAACCTTCCAAAACAACCAAATCTCTGATACCAAAATACTTGATCCAAAAATGGAAGGAATAATAAACAATTGTCTTATTTAGATGCTTAAATCTATTTAAAGAGTTCAACTATTAATTAATCATGTTGTAAAAATAGATATATGAACAACAACAAAAGAGACAAAGACAATAAGATCTTGATAACGGAGTTCACCAATGAGTGGCTACGTCTATGGGCCCGCTTCCAAGTGGAGGACCTCTTTATTGATCTTCAAATGCTCAAGTTCTCTTACAATGGATCCATGTTGTTACATAACATGCTTTAGATCTATTGTGCAAGACCTCCTTGCTCAGACACATGTATGCTTCACTAGTACATATTGTAAAAAAATTTACGTTCTATTTGCGGCGTTATGGAAAAAAATTTCCATATTGTCACAAAATAGAGGAAATTAAAAAATAAAAAAAATCATCTTGCCCGATAACATCAGTCTTGCCACGTTGACGTCTCTCTTGCCACGTTGTCGTCGCTCTTACCACGTTTTCCACCTAGTTGTCTCTATTGCCATGTTTATGACATAAACATCTCTCTTGCCACGTTTGTGAAGATTGTTGTCGCAATCCCCCTCCAACGGCCACCTTAGTATGTTGACCAAGTCAAAATACTAATGGTCACGTAGGTTTATATAATGTTGAAATTGTGACATGATAAAATCTATAAATATGTTGCATTTGATGGATGTTGCGACAAGTTTTCTATAATAACGACGCTTCAAAAAGGGTTTGTGGGTCTTCTCAGTGAACAAAAAACAGGTATTTGTTTCAGTATAAGTCTATGGGGAAGAATTTCAGAAAACATTAGAGATGGGAAAAGAATTAAAGAGGGTCAAAAGGGTGACGTTAAAGAGGGTCATGTAGGAACTTGTTCTCACTGTCACCCACGTACCGGATGTCGAACACCCTACAAATGACCCAAGGCCAATATTCAGGAAGACCCAACAACCAGCTCATTTCTTGCACCACCTTTTGCACGAATGGAAAACCTCCACTATCAACAGATAAAACAGAATACATCACATTGGCTTCATGGAGCCAACAACACAACGTGACTTGAAAAACGAAAACCACAAGAAATTGCATCATCCACAAAGGATCTCAACGACTCAAAGCCAACCTATATATACTAGATCTCGCAACCATCTAAAGATCCCACAACACAACTCATGTGTTACCAAGAATTTTCCCAAGGAATACAAATGCAAAGCCCTGCAAGGGAGCCACAACGATCGCCCAAACTCCACGACGAGTGGAGAAGAGTGCTCTTTCAAAGAACCTCCCAAGATGAGTTCTCACTACACCAACCATGTGCTACCGAGAAACATGATAACAAGCCAAGAACCGACCAACCCTGCAAATAGCCCTGGGCCAATCTTCGAGTGGACCCAGTAGGCAACTCATTTTTATCACCACATCACCCATGGTCCTCATTTCCTCCTCCATCTTTCCTTGGTCCTCCTGGGGATAAACCCTAAGACACTTGGATTGTGAGAAAAAATACTAGGAAACATGTCAAAACACATGGATTATGATTCAATTAAAAAAATGAATATATACAGGAAATTATATATAAAGTTATTGTAGTTTCATAGGGAAAACATGGAATGATATATTAATGAGGGAAAAGAGTAGCATACATCCATGCTATAATGGTAAGTGAACTATGAATACATGAATTAGATGAGAATTATGGTAGAGTGTTAAAGTTTTCATGTTTTAGGAAGTAGTGTGATATATCTAGGGAGGTTACAACCAATCCCCATTTTTCCTCAACCAATACATTTGACCAAAAATTGATGTCCAAGCATGAATCTACCTCAAAATCACTATGATTGACTGATTTACACCCTATTACATCATTACCACATCAAAAAGTAACATTTTACTTCATAGATGTCGAATTTGGCAAAAAATTGTTGAAAAAACCAATTCCAAGACAAAGCGTAGCGAAACTAATAGAAAGTGTAGCGTGCTAGGAAAAATGGAGTTTTGGAGGCCTTCCCGAGGTCCAAATATAGATCTAAAATGTGTTCTATAAAGCTGGGGATGTCCACTAATTGATTAAATTCTTAAGAAACAAAATTGATATGATCTGGCCCTTCAAACTCATCTTCTCCCAAAAGTACTCAGAAAGTGTAGCGTGTTGCTCCAAAATGTGGCAGAAAGGTCAATTTCAAGTGGCATTTTGCTCTTCATGCATGCTAGATTTCACCAAAATTTGCCTCTGGATAGTCCAAAGTGATGTACAAGTCATGAGGAGTCTGAAAATACAAACCATTTGTCATTTTGAATCCTCCATCAAAGATCTACTACTTGTAATGACAACATTGTGCCTTACTGGATTCATAATGGCTTTGTAACAGTTGGTGCTGAGAATATGTCTGAATATTTAGGAAACTATGTCACACTTCACTTTGAAGGAATGTGAAGAATGTCTTTGGTTTTCAAAAGCAAGTTGAGGAAGTTCTATAAGACCCAGAGACACTAGAAAATGTTGTAAATCTTGCAGAAAGGTCTCTGTAATGAGTTTCCATCTGATTTAAATGCAAAGGATTATGTAATGGAAATGACAGCAATGATTTGCAGTATAAGCTAGGTATAGGCATAAATACCCCTCAGTTGATGCAGGTACATTAAGCTTCAAGAGATGTTGAGCATGCATTAGTAAACATTGTGGAATGATACTTTTATTTTGAAGCAAGTTGCAATGAAGAGGGCTATTTAAGAAAGTCATTGAATTTTTGTTG